>CAHIKZ030000223.1:0-27500 GCA_903632075.3 Acanthosepion pharaonis | reverse complement strand
GCGAAGAGTGAATTTTATTTTCATTTAAAATACAAAAAAAAGGCCAAAAGTGGTGATGGGAGGAAGGGTTATCATCTTTTGTCTTAAAATTAAACTTAGCTAGCCAAAATCACTGCCCCGAACATGCCTCCATATTCCTTACACAATAGCGAAGACCTCATCCGAAAAATCACCATGAATGTATTTATATTAAAGACGCAGCGATGGGAAAGTGAAGGAAGCCCAGACGCCAGATCAGGACCAAGAATATTGCTGATTCTTCTTTGGATTTTATCAAAGAGCTCTAGATAAATAACAGAGGGTCAGGACCTAAGCAATATATTACTATTAATAGAATTAGAATCAGAAACATTACTAATGAGCAGGAGCAAAAAGAATAATCAGACGGTCAGCAGATAGTGATTGGCATTGGATTTAAATTTTGGAATATTAAACTTGGCTTAAAAGCATGGAGCCAGAAACAAGCGAGAATTGAAAGAAAAGAAACTGTTACCATAGATTCGTATTTTTTTTATCTATTTCACCCCATGCAAGGCAGTAAAGCCACTAAGACTCAAAGGGTCACAGGGTGTGGAAGAATTAAGAACAGAAACATTAATGATGAGCAGAAAGAGAAGACAGTCACAATGAGTTCTGTGTAAATAACATCGGCACCGGACCTAAGCAATATATTACTACTAACAGGAGTAGATAGATTCGCGTATCATCCATATCCCACTCCTCCATAATCTTTTGAACAGAAGTAGAGGTTTTCAAGCTCAGAAAGAATCAATATCGACGCATGAACACATCTGTGGCTGTTTTTTTTTAACGTTATAATTTGGACGTATTAATTCGTCCTTGTCTGAAAAGGACTTTCGTAAAAAAACGTATATACACGTCTATGCCGAAGAAGTGTTTAATTCCACCAGTTCAAATCCGTTAGCATCACTACTCCTACGGATTGAAATCAGTTTTAATTTCGCTATGTTCCTAAAGTTCTGCGAGTTTTTCCTTCAAGAACTGCCACTTTTTGGAACGAACTCCCAAATGAGTACTTCCTTAAATACTTTAACAATGATGTCTTGAAGCCAATGGTCAATCGTTATATATCCTCCTTATCTTTATATTTCCTACATTCTTTTCGACTCATTTCATTCACCTCACATGTCACTAACATTTTGACTGTAAAGTTTCTTAGATATATAAAAAGAAAAGAATGCATAGAGAATATAACACTCACAAGACATATCGAAGGCAAGAGTAGCAGTGGAAAAACATCGAGTCACCTATTTCACAAGTTTGCGTCAATGACAAAGAAGGATGGTAAAAGTAAAAATAATTAGCAACAAAATATAAAAATTTGCGGAGAGCCATGATCACCTACGTCCTGAAGGGACTGGAACATAAAGAAATGGAAAGAAATGAATAGGTGATTGAAAAGCGATTGTAAAGGGTTAAAACTAACTTAGAGAAACAAAAGACAGGTTGTTGTGGGTAGTTATGATCCCCGTCGTACTGAAAGGACTCTATATCTAAATTTAGAACAAAAAATGCCGGGATGATGTGGAGAGTGATTAAAGCCCCCTACTGAAAGGAAGAATATGCAGAAAAAGTAAAAGAATCGATGGTATTTGGTTTGTAAATATCAGGTGGAAATATATAAAATAAAAAGGTTAATTAGACTGACCAATGGTATTGGTAATATTAGCTGTTTCTTTATAAGGGATCTTCTGGCATCCATTGGCCGAGCAGTTAGTACTGCGTTTGTTTGATGTATATGAAATATTTATCTTTAAACAATCCTTCAGAAAAAAAAATGTTTCTCATTTTCAGTAACTGTTATCGCTCTTTCCAGTATTCCTGTGAGTTTCCTTCCTGACCTTTTATTTGAAAGGGTTTGGAATGTTAACACCTTAATTATGCAATTATTTTCTCTTCGAGTTCCATGTGCTATCCATTTTACTTGTTGCTGCTGTTCATATTTTATAAGTAAAAAATTGTGATATAATTCTAAACATATTAAAATGAAACTATGTATAAAGGCGGATGATCGAGCTTTTAAAAATTTGTAAAACCGATTATTTAACTTTGGTTTATAAATACTCATTTGGAAATAAAATTCTTAAACTTGCTTTGATAAATTCTATCAGTGAACGAAATTCCTCGGCTAAGACATGTTTGACTTTTGTCTTAATTCATATAAAGGAATTCAGCCATTAGAACGACTATTGTATATATTTGTAGCTATAAATAAAATCAATTTTGACTTACTATGATTAAATTGAAGAATGTTTTACCGCACTAATTTAGTTTTATGTATGCACTATTCGAATTTTGGTTTATAAAAAAATTAACGAATTAATCAAAAGCGCATTATTCGAAAGAGATGAACTGTTTATATATATATATATATATATATATATATATATATATATAAACCTCGATATAATTATTAAAATTAAATTGAATTAAAGTATCAAGCCTGTTTCACCCTAAAGCAAAGATTTAGGAACCTAAATTCGTAGATTTCTAAATTTTTGATTGAGGATGAAACAGGGCTTCATACTTTAATTCAATTTAATTTTAATAATTATATCGAGGTTTATATATATATATATTTAAAAAAAAAAATTAGAAGTTTTAAAAAATAATTTTCTCACCAAAAGACACTTTCGTCTTTTCTGTTAACAACGCAAAGATTTTGACGATAAAACTTTCTAATTATTACGTTTTTAACTTTTTCACTTTGATCAAAATTTGTAATTAAGTTTTTCACATTTGTTTTCTTTTTTGCCCAGGTCCCCGGACCGTTCTCACGCTATGTCAACGTCTACCATCCCTTCCTCTTTCGAGCAATTATACATACATACATACATACATATATATATATATATATATATATATATATATATATATATATATATATATATATATATGAAATAAAAATAAAAAATAATTTCTTTTGTACCTCATGTGGGGAATGCGCTATTTGGGCAGACGATATACATGGAACCCACTTGTAATTTACACCGAGGGAATTTATTTTACCTTTAACACACACACACACACACACACACACACACACACACACACACACACACACACACATATATATATGTGTTTGTGTGTGTGTGTGTTTGTGTGTGTGTGTGTGTTACATATGAAAAGAGGAGTGTGTAGAGAAAGAGAACATAGTCAAGTAGAATTGGCTTGATCATATGCTGATATACGTTTGTAAGCAGGAATACCTGTGTGCAAGCAATTTCTCCCTACTTTAGTTTTGGCATTTACCTCCCACCACAAACGAAATGGAATGTGACATATGTACCGTCATACATGGGGTGTCCATATGCCATATAAGCCAAAGAAAAAAAATTCGCCCAGGTTCCCCGACCGGTGTCATGCTGGTGTCAATATCTACTTTCCCTTCCTCTTTAGAGCAATGAGGAATATGCCACTGCAGGTTGTAATCGACATGGGTTGGCCTGGGAATTAACAAAAGTTTAGCTTATTTTGGTAAATGCCTACAAATGTAGGACAGCCATTGAGGATTGTTTTTTCCAGATTAGTAGTAATGGTCAACAAACCCACACCGAAAATGTTATCCTAACTTTAGGTGACACTTTAATTTTAGACTTAAGAGATTACCACATACAGCTGACATATGAATAATTTTCTAATGTTTATACTATTATTATTATTATTATTATTATTATTATTATCATTATTATTCGTCATTATCGTCGTCGTTGGCGGAACTTGTTGCCAACCATTAAGGTGATCAATGAATTCTGTGTCACATGAGTCCTATGTTGCATTTGAAGAGACGTTGCAACCACTGCATGGTAGGAAATGAGCGTTCAAGGGATAGAGAGCTCTGGCGTTTCTTTGGACTCTTTTCGTCGCTTCAATTTGTATTCTGGTGTTTTCGAAGGATGTTGTTTTTATCGAGCACTTCGTTCTTCTCCAGCTGGTTCTTTCTGCAGCTTCAATCTCCCAAATGATCGGATCGATTCCTGTCCTTATCCAGGTGTTTTTGAAGTGATCGTAGAATCGACAACGTGGGGCTCCACGTGGCCTCTTGCCAGATGCCTCGCATTCTGGCGAGGTGTCCGGTCCATCAAAATCGGTAATGAGTTATGATTTGTAGGGTCTGCACCATTGCCCGGAGTAGAACTTCGTTGTTCGTGATATTATTATTATTATTAGTAGTAGTAGTATTAGTAGTAGTAGTAGTATTTTCAATAATAATAATAATTATAATAATAATAGTAATTAATTTAGCATACGCTTTCTTATTCTCAGTATAAATGTCCTTACAATTTTTCTTTAAAACTTTTCTCGTGCGATCACCGAAGTTAAGCAACGTGGAAGCTGTTCAGTATCAAGACCTCTGACGCTGCAGACATCAAGATAGGCCTTTCTTAGTGCAAGACCCCTAAAAGGTGCTGGCCGTTTTAATGTGCAAGTGGTTGTAATGGATAATGGCACGGAATTGTTAATAAGAGAGCCGAGTTCCAATTCCCGTTGGGTTTGTTAGATTCATTTACGCGCAAGAACCCGCTTTCCCCCTAGCTATGGGTTAATTCGTATGAATTGTATCGCTAAATCAATATTATATAAAAAATTCTGTTAAAATCTATCTAAAATATTTCCTGTCTTTAAATAACCTGCAAAGGTTTGATAAGCGGTAAAAACGTATCCATCAATCAAGTAATATAAAACTTCCTTTTTGATTACATGCCAATTCTATGATATTCGCAGCTTTATTCTGTAGAATGACATTTCTACTGCTTCCAGTTATAGAAAAATATTGGTATTACATAGCATTTCAACGCCTTTTTGTTTCTAACGGAGAATTTGCCGTGATGTGATAGATAAGAAGAGAACAATTGTTACTAGAAAATACTGCAATATAGAATACCTACTGTGATGTATACGAGATAACAACAGCCCATTTGGTAGATGTAGAATAAAGACTTATATCACTTCTCAAGGAAAACGAAGTACTTCGACATGGTATAATGGTTAGCAAGCTTGGCTCACTAGATCGTTTACGACTGGAGAGTTCGATCCTCACTAGGTGTCCCATTATTTCGGCTATTTTGCCACACTTTAGCTACACTTAAAAGACACTACCTCCCAAGAAAAAAACATAGTTCCCTGAGCTATTGCTGCAGACATCAAGATAGGCCTTTCTTAGTGCAATTAATACACGCCGCCTTAGAAATTGATCCCTGATCATTAGGCTTCAGTACTGAAGGGCAGGACACTGATTCACAAAGAGGTTATTTTATTACCAATCAGCAGTTTTCTAATGTTAATCACAATAATTGCTGATACAGCTAATCGATAACTTCAGGCGAATATGCAATAGGAGTTTGTTAATTGTAAAATGATTTCGTAGGCCAGTTTCAACAGTACATTCACGTGCTCATAAAACCACCATAAATATATACACCCACATTGACACATACGTTTTAGGACCTCGTTTTAATTAGAGTTTTCGACGAGAAACCCGCATTGATTACTGAATATTTGACCTTTGTCAAAGTGGTTTTGTATCCTTATGAATAGATCGTTAAAGATGGTGACTCTGAAGGTTGATATTGAGGAAAAACAGCTTTAATTTAAAGAGAGAGAGAGAGAAAAAAAAAGAAAGAAGAAGCAAAGGTAAAATATTATGAATATTAAAACGCATCAAAAGATGTAAGGCAATAAAGATAAGGTTTTCCGTTTTCTTTTTGGTTCATTTTCTCTGACAATGCGGTATTGTCCCTCTCTACGTTATTTATTTATTTCGATAGTATTGATTTTGAATTGTAGTCTTTTCCTCTTTGTGCACAACGATGACTTTATTGTGCTCTGTTAAAAGAGACTAGGAAAATAAATGATTAAAAAAAAGCGAACTCTTACTGCTTGTGATGAAGTGTGGAATATTACTAATACTACTACTATTTTCACGACGATAAAAATTTTACGAATAATTTGCAAGTGCAAGAATTTTATCAAAACTACTTCTTCATTATACCTTCTATACAGACTATTTTACACTGAAATAATAAATGCCTCGTGAGAATAAAACATGAAGCAAATGGTTTGCGTTAAGATACGCTTGAAGCAGATATGAACATTCGAGAGACATCATGGGAAGTTTATAGTTCAAGAAGAGTAATTGAACCTTGCTAACCAAATGCTGCCTCTGTAGCTAAATGGTATAGCAAAACAAGCTATGGCGATTCCGTGTAGGATTCAGGTTCGATTCCTGTCGGAAGACGCATATTTACTTTGAGACTTCTCGCATATTCTGAGCGGTAAATGTTGTTAATACTGTTTATTATAAACGGAGAATTTACTTAAATATTTGTATCTATAAAAGTAAAGTATAAACAAAAAATATATTGTTTATATGTATTTTTAATAAATACAATTTATTTAAGTAAATGCTATGTTTTTTTTTAAATAAATAGTATTAATTTGATTTAATGTCTTCAATGTTCGAGAAATTTCGTAAAAATATACCTTCTCCAACAGGAATCGAACCTGTGTCTTATAATTTCTATTATTTTATATGAAATTTTGTCGAAAATTCAAGCCGGTAAATTTTACTTTTACTGTTTATTTAAAAACAAAGCACTTAAATAAAATGTATCTATTAAAATAAAGTATAAAAATATATATCAAATAACTGTCAGACTTAATCTATTTAATATGATATAACATAATATAATATTGCAGACTGAATGCTGGTGTTTATAAAATAGTGCTGGATGTAAAATAACAGAGCTATAAATTCCATATTAATAATAAATATACATTTTTCCTTACTGGTAACAGGACTCTGAGTTTCATACCCAACACAATTCACTGGTGCTGAGTTGAGGACACATGGCCCAGTGCATAAAGACGTCAGTTAGATTCAATGACGACACCAAAAGAGTCGTGAGTTCAATATCAGGCCACAGCAGTGGTGGAAAAATTAGAATGTCATGGCTCATGGAACTAGAACAATTTACCCCGGTTGATGAAATAAAGGTTCTGTTCGAACTTCCAATCACCTGAAGAAGACCGGAGCGTACAACGGCCGAAATGTTGTGAATATGGCAAGGAAGATGAGGATAAACGTCCGAATAATGTAAATAGTCATAATACCTCATCTCAGAGATATAGAGGCCGAAACGTTATGAATATGGCAGTGAAGATGAGGATAACAGTCTGAATAATGTAAATAGTCATAATACCGCATCTCAGAGATATAGAGGCCGAAACGTTGTGAATATGGCAATGAAGATGAGGATAACAGTCCGAATAATATAAATAGTCATAATACATCATCTCAGAGATATAGAGACCGAAACGTTGTGAATATGGCAATGAAGATGAGGATAAGAGTCCGAATAATATAAATAGCCATAATACCTCATCTCAGAAACATAGACAGATAGAATAGTGCTGCTCCTTAGACGATATTCTCTCTTCTACAAAGGCACCAAATTCAGTTTTATTTTTTTGTGTTTTTGTCAAGTTAACACAATCGTTTATTTGGATTCCTTGAACCAAACTTGACAAGAATCCCACTGAGGGATTATCGTTTTTTTTATACGTTGTCTGCAGAATGACGAATTACCGTCTGATTAACAGTGCGATATCAAGCATGAAAAATTTAGATTAAATTAAATATTTGTTAGAATTAATAATTACAGAAAAGACGAAACTATTTAAATCATTGGTTTATTTCTTAAAATAATAAAATGTAAACTCTATCCCAGAGATACATCGTCGCAAATCTGTCCTTATTTTCGCGATAAATGTTTAGAAAAACTACATTCCTTAGTTCCACCAATTTAGACATTTACACCTGTACCTCGCTTTCCTGTACCCAGAGAGTCGAATCACCCACACACTGTACGTATACCAGTTGTAAGGAAGAAGTTCCATTCCTATTCTCTCTGTCAAACCATTCTTTTCTTGAACAGACTCCCGTGTTGATGCTTTTGTTTTTTGATCGCGTGGAAATTTGGGAAAAGACGCTACTTCGCTTCAGTGAGAAAATGAAACAGAGAAAAATCGAAAGACGGGAAGATAGAAGTCTAACGGCTGTTTCATTGAAATAGTAACAGTTGCCATTTTCAATCTTTTCATTTCTACTCACTTCTACGGATATTTTATTGCCGTAGAGACCACCATGGGTTTATTCAATCATTAACAAAAGAGTTAAGAATTGAGATTCAGCAGTTTTTTTTTCTAGTAATTACTGTTATTATTATTATTATTATTATTATTATTATTATAGAAACGGTATTGTCACCCTGCCATGATCTTATGGGATTTCAGCATCCAAAGAAACTATATCACGATGAATGTAATTCTCAAAAAATGCACGGAACTCCGGACTGAGGCTGCCATAAAGTGGGACGGTGAGGATAGTTACCATTAATGCTATACAACCGAACCTAAAGATTAAGAAAATAGAAACAAAGCCTAACCTAAATAAAGTAGATAAAGAGTATTGGCCATTTTTGGGCTGTACGTCTAATCTTGGAATCGTTTAAGAAATTAAGACTAGCTGAAATACTCGCCTCCATAGAAGCAGTAAACTATCATAAGACAATAAATAATGAACATTTCATATCTTGCAATGATGATGATGATGATGACGACATTTACTGTTGATTTTTATCTGCTATTGATGATGAGGATGACGATGATGATGTTGCAATTAGCTTTTGCTTTTTGTTTTTTGTAGATGGTGATGATGATGATGACGGTGACTTTTCATTTACTTTTACTTTTTGATGTTTGCTGTAGCTACTGCTGCTGCTGCTGATTATGATGATGACGACGACGTTGTCGCTTACTGTTGCTTTTTATGTTTTTGTAACTAATGATGATGATGATGATGACGTTGCAATTTGCTTTTTATTTTTTGTAGTTGGTGATGATGACGATGATGATGATGACGTTGCCATTTACTGTTGCTTTTTGTTTGTTGTAGCTGCTACTGCTGATGATAATGATAATGATGACGTTGCCATTTACTTTTATATTTAGTTGCTTTGTATGTTGTTTTTTATCTGATTATGATGATGATGACGATGCCATTTATTTTTACTTGTTGATGATTGCTGGAGCTGCTACTGCTGATGATGATGACGACGACATTGCCATTTACTGTTACTTTTCATGATTTTGTAGCTGATGATGATGATGATGATGATGCCATTTACTGTTGCTTTTTGATGTTTGCTTCAGCTCCTCCTGCTACAGATGATGGTGATGATGATGACATTGCCATTTACTGTTGGTTTTTAAGTTTGTTGTAGCTGATGATGATCATGATAATGATCATGATGATGGGACATGCCATGTAAAAACTTTTGCCATCGCAAACATGAAATTATACTTCATAAAAAAGGGAGGAAAAAAAGATTACAGGGATTTGTAGGCAGAGACTAACCAGAGTCTTGACAGACATTACCAGACTTTACAATCAATAAAAGAAAGGAATGACAAAGAGAGAAAAGAAAAGAATGTCTACAGACTATGAATGCGAAAAAAATCCCAAAAGAAAACAAAAAAATATCGGGAGAAATGCCAGAATCTAACTCCAGAACTTTTGGAAGATAATTACAGTTATAGTTAAAAGAGGCACGGGAAACGGCCTTAAAGCCTGAAAGAAGGAAGTTTCAAATTCCAAAGTAAAATAGAACTGATTCAAGCCCGAATATAAGACAGAAAATAACGTGTATTGTTTGTCGAACATTAGAGTTAAAAGTCCACAACACAAGACGCACCAGATAACATATCCATTGTATGGGATAATAATAATTTATTATTGCTGCACAGGACCAATGCTTGTTAACTGGAAATTACCTAGTACACATATGGAAAAATTGTGGTGACTCCAAATACAGATTCTGTGATAAATACCCAGGAACAATTGAGCACCTTTCATCAGGTTGCACAGTTTTAGTACCCACTAAATATAAAACTCTTCATCATAGTATGGGTTAATCTCCACATTAGAAAAATATGCAACTTTTAGGGGAAGGAAACTCCCACAAATTAGTATGAACATCACCTAGACCCGGTTAGAGAGATAGGACCTGTAATAATTTTATGGGACTTTACAATACACACAGGCAGGACAATCAAAGCTAATCACACTGACATCGTGTTTAGAGATCGCAAAGACTAAATGCGCCTTCTTATTGATATGGCAGTCCCTGCAAATTATAATGTATTTTTGAAGATCTTCAAAAAACTATCAAAATACAAGTAGTGATTTTCCAAGCGTTGCTTGGATGTGGCACAAGGCCGAAAGAAAGGGGCCCCCAGTGAGGATCGAACTCACTACTTAGTCGTAATCGTTCTAGAGAGACAAGTTTGCTAACCATTACACCATCTGGAGGTGCCCAAATAGTTATTTTCCAAGCATAGCTTAGATGTGGCACAAGGCCGAAAGTATGGAGCATCTAGTGAGGATCGAACTCACTTTTCAGGTATAACTGATCTAGCGAGACAAGGTTGCTAACCATTACACCACGCCGAGATGCCCCTATCAAAATGCAAGTATCATGTAGTGGAAATCAAAAAAATGTGGCACATGAAGAATTCAATAATCCCAGTTGTGTTTCGAGCCATCGGATTGATTGGAAAGTGTTCCCATAGACTAATTTCTTGTAGATCAAGCTTTAAAGAAATACAAAAAATTCACAAGTACAGCTTATATCTTACGAAGGGCTATACTTATCTATAAAAATGATCAGTGTAAAATGTAATGAAGCCATTTCTGAACTAAAGCATCTGGTTAGGACCCGGAAGGAATTATGTATACAACAGAAATCGAAAGAAATATTAAAAGGTTTGGTTTGGTTTGGTTTGGTTTGGTTTGGTTTGGTTTGGTTTGTTTTATACCATATAAACCTCAATGGTTCATTTAATGGCGACAACGTTTTTTTTTCCTGGTAATATTCGTAAGCTCCGACTGACAGCTCCAATTCAGTCGGGTTTCGATCCTAACTAGAGGCAACCGGATGTCTAGCCACACTGATGAGCTGTAAACAGCGAAACAGTCTGTCTGTGGATATATATATATGTGTGTGTGTTTGTATGTGTGTGTTTGTGTGTGTTATAGAATTTAAAAATACAGTACAAAACTTACGAAGGGCTTTTTTTTTATTGCTTAGTGAAAAAGGTCATTATGGCATTTCTAACCTTAGGTCCCTGGTTCGTACCCGCATATAAATTAGTATGCACGAAGGGCTTTATCTGTGTAATTTTTTTTTTTTTTTTTAGTGAGTGGAAAGTGCCATGATACCATTTCTAACCTTAGGTTCCTGGACGGGATCCGGAAAGAAATGTGTAAACGCCAGAAGTCAAAGATAATAATAATAATAATAATAATAATAATAATAATCATAATAATAATAATAATAATAATAGGATGTGGTGAATGAACACTGAGACTGTACCAAGTGTAATCGGAACTGTGGACTTCATGATAAAAGGAATGTGTATTTTTTTCTAAAAGTATCACTGGTAACCTCAGCATACAAGTTGCCCAGAAAATCGCCCTGCTAGAAACATTCCATATACTAAGAAAATGCTATCAGTATAATTCTCATATAGGGCCTGAGGACCATATTTAGGACCATATTTAGGACTCGGCTCTACAGGATACAATGCAGGGAACATAACACAAATAATAATAATAATAATAATAATAATAATAATAATAATAATAACCAGAAAATGATACTAACCAGTAATCTTTATAAAGTTTTTCATACTACATTAATTACGACTGAGTAATAAGTGCGATCCACACTGGGTGCTCTGCACTTTTTTGCCTAGTTTCACAGATAAGCAGCGCTTTTGAAAATCATTTGGGCACCTAGATACGGTGTAATCGTTAGCAAGCATGTCTCACTAGAATAATTACGAGTGAGTAGTGAATTCGATCCTCACTGGGTGCCCTATATTTTCCCGCTTGTGCCACATCGAAGCCAAGTTTAGAAAATCAACATAAAAATCTTGCACAAACTTTTGTCAATGCTAAAGAATAAACGCAATGAAATTCCAGAATGAATACTAATCGCAATACAATATTTTCTTTACTAAGCTTTCTCGAATGTGAAAGGCCAAAGACATAATAGCCAATTTGTTTAACAAATAATAAAAAAAAACCGGGGGCGTCTATTTCATAGACATAAATAAATACACGTAAAAATCTGAAAAGATATACAGTTTACGGATTTTCATGCAACAAATGGGTTCTATAGCTTTTTATGGCAACTGCCTTAGGAGAAGGACAACTCTGAATTCAAAACCTGCGTAATAACGTTTTGGGACTTTGTGGCACGTAGTGCACCAGATCTCTGTATTCGGCCCTTCAAAACGTGTGGTTTAGTTCTGCACAAAGCTTTTTATCACTATAATCAAATCATATGTGTTGGTGACTAGGCTGTGGTTTCCTAGGAACTGAGATGCTTGATTCTCATACGTCGAATACGACGGAAGAGTCATCTGTCCTCTCTCTCTCTCTCTCTCTATATATATATATATATATATATATATATATATATATATATAAATTTTCGTCTAAATTGTGTAAAATAAAATAACACAGACATCTCATTTAAACGGATATATTACCAAAATTACTCAAAAATATCTGCAAACACTAAAGAGTAAAATTATTCAATAAAATCGACATTAGCTTCAACCAAGGCCTGCAGACGATTTCAGAATCTCCTGCAACTCTTCTGGGCGGTCTCCTTATTTAAGTTGGTGAATGCTGCCATAATCCTTGTGTTCAGTTTATCGTTCGTGTTACAACGTGTCTTGTTGGTCTCTGCGCCCGACAACTAATAAAGTGGAGTGCAGTCTGGGGAGTTAGGTGACAAGATGTAATAGGTTATGTGGTGGCAGAAATTGTCTGAAAGCCATAACTGTGTTCTCCGGCTTGTGTGGCATGGCTCTGAGATCTGTTGCCAGACATAGGACCTTCCAGCAGCCACCCTCTCGACCCGAGGCGGAAATAACTCCTCAAAACATTTGATGTAGTCATCTGAGACCTTGATGGAAGATGAATAGAGACATAAAGCCTCCATCACTAGTGATCACTAGAAAAACCATCATAATCGCCATTATATTCACACAACTCTTTCGGGATCATTTGCATTTTCCTCAGATTGACACCAAACCACTGTACTATTGAATTCCGGCGCGAATGTCAAACAGTACAGCATGCCGTTTTCAAATTTCTGCTTGAGTGAATTGCGTCATAGTGATCTTTTTTCTGCTAGACAGTGCCCAGTTGACCCTACTATACTGTGCAATTGACAGACTCAAAAACAAACAAAGCGCATGCGTGAAATGAATAATATAAAATGGCTACAATTTACCCATCGCACGCTGTACAGTGTTTTTTTTTTCCATTAAATTTATGTGATTCTCTACTTGACCTATATGTGTAGAATAACAATAGGCTAATGAAGCCGCCATGGACACACTTATCGCCCACATCACATTCAATCAAACGACAGGCACGTATACGTCTAAAGACACAGGCCAGATAAGGGAAATTGATGCATATGTTGTTCCATTTTCGCCAAAACCGGATCCCAGACAAATTAAGAATATCCCCAGAAATCACAGCACTAGGATGACAATCTTTCCTGACAGTGGGGCCACCATATGTCTCGGGGGACTTAAGCACCTTCTGAATATGGGGGCCACTATCGACAACCTCATTCCATCAAGAAAAGTCGTCCGAGCTGTTGGGAGGCTTTACGCTCGTATGTCAGGGTTGGCTCCCCGTGGAATTCATCGTCCAAGGAAGAACAACTAAACAAGCCCTATACATATGCAAAAAGATTCAGCGGCTATACTTCAGCAAAGCAGCCTGCATTGATGTAGGGATACTGTCCAAAGACTTCCTGAAGCCAACAACTACAATATTACCCCAAACAACAATGCAACACATGCCCCTCGACAAGCACACATAAAAAATCGGACGTGGAGCCCTAAACAATGCAAAGTCGAGGACAACTTCCAACACGCCCCAAAAACTCCCTTTTCTTCCAACAGAACAAAACATTGATAAGCTCAAGAAGAATTGGCTATTAAATCAATTTGCCAGAAACGGCGTTTAAGAACAATGGTGAATTCCACCGATGTCTGGCCCCACTGCACATGGACACCTCAAAGAAGGAGCAGTCCCCAAAGCAAGACATAACCCAATTCCTGTGCCACTTCAAAGAGCCCGTAAGACAGGCCCTTTGGGAAGATGTGAAAAGGGGCATCCTAACCCCAGTACCCGTTGGTGCTGCCCGCTGATTGGTGTAGCACTATGGTAATTACCGCAAAAAAAAATGGCAAACCACGAAGAACCATAGACTACCAACACCTGAATTCACAGTGCAAACAGGGAAACACACCATACAGGGTCACCATTCCAGCTAGCACTCAAGGCGCCACCTAAAACAAAAAGAAAACGGTGTTGGATGCTGTTGATGATATCATTCCATCCCCTTTAGATAAAGAGTCCCAGCCACTCACCACCTTCATCACAGAATGGGGAATGTTCACCTGAGAATGCCACAAGGTTACTAGCATCTGGCGATGCCTACACCCGAAGATGTGATGAAATAAAAAGACATCCCCATAAAGTAAAAAATCGTGGATGACACCCTACCTCTATGACTCTGACATCGAAGGGTTTTTTCACACCTTCGATTTTCTCCTCCATTGTGCAAAAAACATCGTAATAACAGAAAAATTCCACCTTGCCAAGACACGGTGCAGTTTGGGGGCCTCCAAATAACATCTTCTGGTGTAACCCCTTCTAAATCCATGCTGGAGGCAATATTGAGCTTCCCAATACCAAAAACACTCACCGACGCCAGATCATGGTTTGGGCTGGTCAACCAAGTCGTTTGGCTTATTCACTAAGCCCAGTCATGCTTCATTTCGTGATCTCGTAAAACGAGACTCACACTTTACATGGAATAAAAGCCTGGAAGATGCATTCCAGCAGTCAAAAGAATATCAGAAGTTGACTTAGTCGAAAAGGCATCGCAACATTTCAAAAGAAAGAATAACCTGCCTTGCCCCAGATTGGGAGCAAAGACGAATGGGCTTCCCTACTTCTGCAGAAGTATTGCTCATGCACCACTGATGCCCCAGTTTGCTGCCCTGAAGGTTGGCGCCTGATATTTGCTGGTAGCAGATTCTGCATTGATGCTGAACGCAGATATGCACCTATTGAAGGCGAAGCAGCAGCAATTGCATGGGCATTGGAAAAATGTCGGATTTTGTAATGGGTTGCCAGAATCTCATAGTGGTTATAGATCATGAACCACTAAAAGGATTATTCGGAGATAGAGACCTTAGTAAAATCCAAAACCCCCGATTATTCAGGTTAAAGGAGAAAACCCTCAGGTACAGATTCATTCAGCACTGCCCTGGGAAATGGCACAGAGCCTCCGATGCTGTCTCTCGTAACCCAGCAGACATCTCACAGGCACTCCTAAAATGTATTCACTGCTGAACCCTCTCAATCAGACATCATAGAGTCTGACAACATGGATGACTGGGTCAAATCAAAACTTTATTAGCAACATCTGCAAATGACAACCCTGGAGCTCATCCTTCAGCAGACGTTATCCGTACGGCGGGACGCAGCGACCCGCAATACAAAAAAAATTAATAGAAGTAATACAAAACGGATTCCAAAGAACGCGCATCCTCACTGCACCTGAAATCCGCGAATGTTGGGAAGTGAGGCACCGCCCTAAGTGTTGACGATGGGTTAGTGCTCTTAGATCAAAGAATTGGTTATCCCCACCTCACAACGCGCAAAAATATTACACAGCCACATTCTGCACATCAAGGCGAAGTTGGCGCGAAGGCACGTGCCAATGAATCTGTTTATTGGCCCGATGAATGTTTCAATTCGTAATATTAGAGCAGGTTGTACGTTCTGCTCAAAATTGCCCCGAGTCAACCAAAAGAGCCAATCAATTTGACACCATCTCCGATTGGCCATTTCAGCAAATCGTCGCGGACATCTTCCATGTTGGAAACCATGGTTATTTAATGCGCTGACAGGTTAACGGGCTGGCTGAATCTATACCACTTGAGCCACGGAGAAGCTAATGCCTCAAGGATTATTTCGATTTGCCGAGACATATTTCAAACCTACGGCGCTGAGGAACTCAGCAGTGATGGTGGGCCACCCTTCACATCTCTTCCATTCAAGCAATTTTTGCAAGACTGGGCTGTTAAACAAAGGTTATCATCTGCTGTTACCCACAATCCAATGGTCGAGCAGAGCTCGCTGTCAAAACAGCCAAGAGAATCGTAAATGGCAACACAGGAGCCAAAGGATCATTGGATAATAACCGTGCAGCAAGAGCCATCCTCCAATACAGGAATACGCCCATTCAAAACATTGGGCTATCCCCTGCTCAACTACTACTCCACCGCCGACTACGTGACTACATTACCATCCCACCCAACACTCTATAAGCCACACGCGAATTGGATAACCGCAGCACAAAATCGTGAGATAAGTTTGTCCCGGCGGAACGCTCGTCTCATAGAGCGATACAACAGAACAGCACACACTTTAAACCCCTTCAAAAAGGACAAATAGTGGTACCACAAAGACCAACAACCCGTCGATGGGACACAACAGGTCAGGGTCATTGAAACCTCCCAACCACCAATACCGTATCAGAGTTGACGGATCAGGTAGAATTACCTTACGAAATCGCCGATTTCTCAGGAAACTGATACACCAACAATTCCAGTTCCAAGACCTAGTGCAATACCTGAGACCCCCTACACCAGTGCAACAAAACAGTCGACGCTGGAATAACATCAAACACTGCTCAGCCGTCTACAATAACACGGACAAAACCCCTCGGCATTGTCCAGACTACTCCGCACAACCAGCCAGGTTTAAAGGAACTCATCCCTCCCCAAAGGCCACCACCCACACGCGATGGGGGGGGAAGGAGATGTAGAATAACAATAATAAAAAGCACTTACCGGCGTAAGAGTTCAACTAGCGTCCAGCTGGCAGACAAAAAATAAAGCAGGTTGTAACTTAATACATATCCTGCAAACTGAAATCATGCTAGTATTTATATAGTAATACTTCCACTCAGGTACCAGCAGCCAATCGACAGCCCAAGCAATGACTATCCCAATTTTAGCATAATGAGATGTCTTGCACCATAAATAGCTCTGTCTCTATGTTGAATTAGTGCTTCACCCAGCTTGCTCCACAACTGAGTGGTTATCTTGACCACGTGATTGTTCGACAATATGTAATAGCAATAATTTTTTAGTAATGGATATATATGATATGATCCGGAACGTAAATTTAAGATGGAACTCTGATATTCGGTTATTTTCAAGACATATATCTTTATGACTTGAAAGTCTTCATTACTATATGTATGACCAAATTAAGAATATTGAAAATTAGTTTATCCCCAATCCTGAACACTCTACCTCCAAAAATGAGGGTAATTTAAAAGCAACAACGTTAGAAATACATACAAAAACGATCGGACACGTATTATTCTTTTCTTAATTTAGATTTAAATTATTATTATTCTGACATATATATATATATATATATATATATATATATATATATATATATATATATATATATAAAGAACAGTATTGGAGAAATTGTATGACAAAAGGAAAAGTTTACTTGTGACGAGTTTCGGCCTTCATGGCATCATCGGCCTAAATTTGTTAGGTTGGTAGGACTAAACATGCGAACGGCAAAAGGGTGCTGAAAATTTTATATTTTTTAATTTTTTTCAGTCGAATTCAATTTTAATTAATTTTTTTTTATTTTTTTCAGTCGAGTTTTTTAATTTCAATCACGTTTGTAAGTAGGAATTCAACACTGTGATATTAGAAGGTCTACCAGAAAAGGTGAAATGTTGTAATAGGCAGAACACAAATTTATTGTAGATGACTTTGCGATTAAGTCACTCTCTAGAAATTTACGAAGTAGTGAAGTATTTTCTCCTTTGATCAGAATACCATGATTTATGCCCAAATTGTGGTCAGTCGCCTTACAGTGGCCAGCCAACGCATTTGATGTATTATATTGTAAAATATCCCTTTTCTGTTCATATGGTATTTTATTTAAATTCCTTGAGGTTACTTCTATGTATTTTTGGTGACACTTATTACAGGCGATCGAATAAATTCCTCTATCAGGTTTTAGATTTTGTTTTGTTTAATATTGACTACGTCTTTTATTGCTTCGAATGTACAAGTAACACATTTTCTGTTGAGTTTAGGTTGTTTATATTCGATTGTCGATTTGATAAAATTAGTAGGCATGACAATATATTTTTTGATTACATTGGGTTTCTCAGGAGGGGCCGGTTTTTGTTTTGGAATATTTTAAGAGTCTTTATTTCGCAGTGGATATAAAATAATAAGGGTAATGGAGAAGTTTGAAAATGTTTTTCAATTTATTTCTCCTTTTCGTGTAAATAATCCGGGCTGCATATTCTTAGTTCTCTTAGGTAGGATTCGATGATTATGCCGGATTTTATTTTGTTGTCATTATGAAATTAGAAATTTATCAATTCGTTTTAATTGGTTGATTTCAGGTAGTCACCCAGTTTTGAAGTAATTATTTTATATTCTAAAATACGTTTTAAAAAATTCCATAATTCCTCTGTCGAGCGCATGTGAAGATCAACCGAGATCTACAAATCTAGCCCAGTGATATCCTGAAAGACCAACATGAACAACGTGTGTTTGATAGAGACATCAAGCATTGTATCTCAAGTTATCATTTTGACGAGTCCCCAAATACACCGCCAACATTAGATGACTTCAGAGACGCCAAGCATTGTATTTCAAGTAATCATTTTGACGAGTCTCTAAATAAACTGCCAACATTAGATGAATTCAGAGACGCCAAGCATTGTTTTTCAAGTCATTATTTTCACGAGTCCCTAAATAAACTGCCAACATTAGATGAATTCAGAGAAGCCATCAAGAACTACAAAGCAAGATGGAAGTCCAGCAGTAGGCTACGAAGATATAGACGATCAACCCCCAACTGCACCGACACATCTGAACAAATAAAACCGTCATACATGATTTCAAAGACTCAGCAGTAATTACCATTTCGACGAAGAAATGAAACTGTTTTTTTCTGCTGAAATTACCGTTGAATCGTTCTTCTATGAACAGCTGGAAAAATTCTCAGTTATTTCATGAATAACTAACTCAGACCACTATCTGAGAGTACCGTTCCAAAAACTCTCCCGTGAAACTAATAACACATTGCCCTAACTACAAGAGAAATGTCGTGAACGGCTTTATCATATGTGCATGGCATTCATTGACCTTACCATATCATGTAAATCTTTGTCCAGAGAGATCTTATTCTCTCCATATATGGTTGTCGCATAAAAGGTTTGTCATATTTTTATCAAAGTCAAATTTTCTTCCAAGTTCTGTTAAAATCATGAAAGATTATAAGCTGAATATGAATTAAAAGCATAATTGGGAGCATGATATGCAATGGTAGAAATATAAAATGAATAATTTCTTGTCATGTCTCTTATGATTTTATGTGCAAACATATGTGTTCATTTAGATATACATTAGTATTTTCCACTTTTTAGGCATTAAATACTTATGCTTGTACATTTTTTTATGCATTTCACCCCAAGCAAGGCGGGAAGCCACTAGCACACAAGCGGTTACAGAGGATTTGGAGCAAAAGCAGATAGGAGTGATAGAGGAAATGATGAGGAGAAAGATAGTGGATAGATTAAGTTAACTGGAGATGTCGATTGACATTACATTTGAATAGTTGGAGATTATAGCTATCGGGAAAACATGTGAGCCGAGATGGGCGAGATATGAAGCTATTGGAGTAGAAGAGACGGTTACATTTAACAGTTTCAACAGTGAAAGGGTGAGAGAGTGATGTCAGCCTCGTCGGACGCTTGAATTCATGGGTACTTTTTTATTCGTGTGTTCAAGGGTACGGTTCTATATAAAAACAATGAGTAAATGAAACGAAGTAAAAAAAAAAATTAACAAAGGAACTTTCTTTTTTATCTATGAGTTTCGAAATATATTTTACTAATATTACCAATGATAGATTGCCTTTATTGAAACTGTCTTCTATGTCTTCGTTTATCAATGATTACTTTATCCAGCCGTCCACCCACCTCAGAAAATTATTTTTCCATAAGCGTGTGAACAGTCGTGTGCTCGGATACATATTTACAAGCAAATAGTGCTAATTTACGTATCTACGCATACAGGCTGATGAAGGAGGACTTAACGCCATCACAAAAAGAACAAAAATAAATAAAAAAACGCGAAAAAAATCAAAGAAACAGGCGATTAGAAAGGAAAAATGATTAACATTAATAATTCAAATTGAAGATTATTCATTTTAAGTTTTCATTTTTCATCATTTTTTTTTATTTTCTAAAACGGAGATAAAGTTGGCCGGGAAATGAACAAACGCCACGACTCCCATCACGAAAACGAATTAACATCAGTCACGCCATTAAAGTTTAGTAACATCCTTCTTCCTAACTTCTACAATCCGAATATCTGCAACAAGGATTTCTTTTCTCTTCCTCACATATATTTTGGTCAATATTGATTTGTGCGTGCGTCAGGCGATGCTGAAGGTAAAGAAAGAAGAAAGTTATGCCAAAGAAAAAGCTTAAACAAAAATGGGGAGACAATACGAGATTTTGTTATGAGGGAAACTAAATTCAAACGAGAAAGTATTGAATATTCAATCATTTCTTTTCTTCAGCTGATCGTAGCATATTTCTTTGTTATTTCGTTTTTCTTTTTCCTGTTTCTATTTTTTTGTCAATCTTCTTGTCATACTCATTATTATTAGTAGTTGTAGTATTAGGAGTAGGAGTTGTAGCAGTATTATATTTCTATGCTTAGCAATATTATGTTATTTTGTTTTGTCATAATATTCTCATGCATATCTCGTCTCTTCTGTTTAGTTTTCTTTCATCTTTCTTTTGCCTTTATTTACTTTCTGTATAATTATAATCATTGTTTTCAAAATTACATGTTCTCGCGATTCTTTTCACTCCATGTCATCTGCGTGTTTGTTTTTCTCCCATCAAAACCTCTTTCGTTCATCTCCTTTTTTCTTCTTTCCTGAGATAATTTTGGAGATCTTTAGCTTCGTTTGACTAAATCGCTCTTGTATATTATTGACGCTTTATCTTTTTTATGGCCATTCGATTAATGTGTCAAAAGATCGTTGCCCGCCATTTTCTACAGATACGCACAGAGAATGAAATGCCGGCCATTTTAATATTTAAGCCCGAGAGTAGGTTGGATATACATGGGTGGGAAACGTAGAAAAAAAAAGAAAGAAAAAAGGAAAATAGTTCGGAATTGACGCAAGGCGACATTCCTTTATGATTTAAAAAATACAATGACTTGAATTTAAGATGCAAAGTAAAAGAAAACCACCTAAAGAGGAGACATATGAAAAGAGTCAATAGTTTTCATTTTCAGCCTTTGCATCTTTTGTTTGCTTGAGTCGTTCGTTTGTTCTTTTCTGTCACGTAAAAACACCGCCTTGTTATCATCGCAAAATAGAACTGACCATTTCATCTCAGCAAAATATTAAACGAGCTTATAATGCAAAGGACAACATAACAGTCGTTCTTACTAACGTTAAATCCTAATATTAACCTGATGATCTTCTGTATAAACTGTTTTTTAGAGGACGATCCGGAAAAAAGATTTGATCACATGACTGTTTGATACAAAGTAAACAATAACCTACTGTTTATTACGATTTTTTTTTTGTTATTTATTTGTTTTCTCGGCTACTGAAATGAGTTTCAAATGTAAAACGATTAGGTCGCAATTCATTTTTCTGCGGAACCTTTGGGATCTGATTGATCAATTTATAATCTATGATTCTAAACTGTTTTTTAATATTTTATTCGTTTCTACAGGGTATCGACTCTTTGCAGTTTATTTTAAAGTCAGGAAATATATATTTTTACATAGTCAGTTATATTGCCATGCGTAGCACATGCCTGGCGATCATATATCTCAGTACATGACTGACGACGGATATTTTCCCCGCACTAGGTTGCCATTTTCTTTCTGCGGTAGACCAGTAGCTATCCAACGCTATAGAACAAAGGTCTTATCGCTATTTACCCATAGTTGGGGCAGAAGATGAAATTCATACCTTCCCAAGGATATTAGCACCTAAGCGTGTAATGGATCCAACTGGAAAGTCAATCAGACAGTTATGTGCCATGCACAGGTAAGCAGAGATCGTATCTTCGATACGACCGAAGAGGCAGATTTTCTTTACCCGCAGTGGGTTTCATTTCTTGCCGTACAGACCAGTTGGCTTCAAAGACTATAGATCCAAGTATGTCCTGCTATTTACCCTAGCTGGGGAAGAACAAGAGGTTCATACCTTCCCCAAGGGTATTAGCACGTAAGTTAAAGTAATTGATTCGAGTAATTTTTAAATATATTAATGAATTAATGATACATATCTCACTAATTAATCTATAGCTAGTTAGAAGAGGTGGTTTAATACATTTATGATGCTTGGAAGAATATAACAAAAATCAACTGGAAAAGGAATTCGACACTCAGATTAACAATTCCCGTACCATTATCTATGCTACCATCAGTACCTCCTAAGCTTACAGAGCCTGGTATTCCCAAGTGGTCCACTATTTAGGTATTGACTAAGCTTACGGTGGCTTAACTGACAATCGTACTGGGGGTCTGTATTTCAACATGATGTGTCCATAAGCATCCTAACCTGAAGTAGACAACGAAAATAAAACTAAATAAATAATAAATGGAATTTCGTGCATCTAAACAGCGACGCAAAAAAATATTAAAGTAAAAGGAAAAAGTACTGAACTCTTATGCAATATTGGTTATCCTATGGATGTCAATGGTGGACAATCTCACAGATGAAAAACTATAT
This sequence comes from Acanthosepion pharaonis, assembly GCA_903632075.3. Lineage (NCBI taxonomy): Eukaryota > Metazoa > Mollusca > Cephalopoda > Sepiida > Sepiidae > Acanthosepion > Acanthosepion pharaonis. The sequence continues at coordinate 4,480 of CAHIKZ030000223.1, read as the reverse complement.
GTAACATCAAGGAATACAGCGTTGAAATTTCGCAGGCATATAACAAAAGAAAGGGCTTGGAAAATATATTATTCGCTGGACAGATGAAAATGGCGCATGACCTACTGGCTGAGTTTGAGCAAAACAGATGACGGGTCAATGTTTGTAGGACACATAATGAAGAAAGATGGTTTGAAAATTTGACATTCACAGGATATATAGAAAGGCAAAAGGATGGAGAGGGAAGCAATGTAAAACTATGTAACTTGCTTATCTAAATGGTTGACCATTGAGGCAACTGATAGAAAAAAACCTAATAAGAGTAGAGAAAGCTTGAGTTAAAGATGATCAATATTTTCAATGGGTTTAGGATTAAACACGTCATTTTAACTATGGTCTCAAACAACAACAAAAAAAAATGACATACTGACATATATACCAAAGTATAACCAAAAAAAAATTATACATCCTGACCTCAACTTTTAACCTATAGACCCACATATAAGCATAAACTAGGCTTAGATATAGACTCAACTAAAAATACGAAAACTACCTGCGCATATATTCAAAGGCATAAATATATATGTATTGAAATTTAACCTCGAGTTTCAAGCACAGATTTCTTTAGTTTACATTATATCTGAAGTATGAATACAACAAATTAATATAAATATAAAACCGTAAACTTCAGCATTAATTCGATATTAAATAACCTGTCAGTAAAATCTGTCAACTCATAAGATTGAATAATCAGGTTTTAGAAAAATCTACTACTATCAAAGGCTATTTATTAAACGCTGTATCAAGTAGCGCATAGTGACGATATATAATAACAGAAATAATATTTGTATAAATAATAAATCTGCTAATTGAAATTATTACCGTTTACAGGAAATCATCAGATAAAATTTAAAACCATGAGCCCCTTTTCAGTCTGCAAATAGATGACTACCAGTGTGGATTCAATATACACTATTTACATTATTCGACTATTGTCCTTATCTTGTCACCATATTTATTACAACGTTTCGGCCGTTGTACGCCATGACATTCAACCAATTGAATAAGACCGGGGCGCAAAACACTGCAACGTTGCAATAAAAATGGCGACAAAGATAGAGGACAATAATCGAATAATATAATTCTAAGAATACCCATCTCAGAACTATAGACAGATACTGGTGGATTTAATATATATATATATATATATATATATATATATATATATATATATATATATATATATATATATATACATATATATATATACCTACTGAGCCAGACACACCTACCTAGTTTTCACCTAAACGGATCGTCAGGGAAATTTGGTTGTATTGAGATTGTTAGTTAAGTTGTTTACTCGTATCGGGTTTTTTTTTTTGGGTCAAACCAGCATCTGTGCGATTTTTTTCGGACAGACTTTCATGTTTTGTAGCTCTTTCCTTTTTTAAACCTTTTTCCTGAAATTGATTTGATTATTGACAAATCAAAAATTGAGGGTTTTCAAACAGTATAATTATCTATCTATCTATCTATCTATCTATCTATCTATATATATATATATATATATATATATATATATATATATATATATATGTATGTATAAGCAAATAATCCTGTTTTACAAGTTTCATTAGAGACGACTGACAAGGTACTGAAATTAAGGTTCTTATTTAATTTTTCTTTTGTTCATGTGGAGTTTTCTTTTTCTGGACATTAGGTGTGTAAAAATAGACTAAATGATCAGCATATCCGGTGATTTCGTCTATTCATTTAGCCATTTACAAAATTATGATGACTTTTTGTATTATCTTTCAATGATTTCTGTTTTTATTTTTTAACTGAATATATGAATTCTTTTGCATGCCTCTCTGAGTTATTGGAATCTTTAATATCTGTCTATATTTCTGCAGTGAAGTGTTATTACATTATTTACATTTTCGGACTATTGTCCTCATCTTTGTCGCTATATTGAAATGGTTGCTGAAGACATTAGGTTTATAATACCCAGAAATTCATACACAGATGTCCTCAAGATACAGTAGATAAAGACGTTGGCTAGATCCAGTGACAGAACCCAATACCCATGTAAGACAATGGAGAACTTTCAGTGGGAAAATTAACAGGAGATAATTGATAACTGACATCCATTAAACATGGCATGGAACTAGAACAGCCCTATCCTAGTGAGCGAAATAAGCGGTTCAGTTCGACATTCCTACCACCTGAAGAAGGCCGAAGCTTACAACGTTGTAATAAATATGGCGACAAAAATAGGGACAATAGTCCGAATAATGTAAATAAGGATTTTTGTTTATTTGCCTAACTCGATCAGCAGACCTTGGCCGTCATCATAGTTCATCTTCTTGATTGTTGGCTTTTCTTTTTTTTATTAACGCTTTTTTATTATTTTTAGCCTTTTTCTTAAATATGGATGAGGTTATTTTTCTTGTATTTTCAACAAGTATACTGCGAGTGGATTTTGTAGGTTTTCGTATGTGTTTTAAATTGTTTCTTAATTGAGCTAGGTTGAAAGAAATGTAACCTGAGTCTTCTTGACAGGCATATAATTGGTATGGCCAATATAATTAATCATGACTTTACTTTGATCACAGGCGTCAGGGTGCAGTCATGTGATTTTATAAACTCACGTGAATTCATGAATGATATTTTGTTCTCTAATTCATATCTTGCAAATGTGTTGTTATTGATGATAGCTGTTTTTTTAGTAGATAATTAATTTAATTTTCTTGTTCTGGTCGACAGGGGTTGTATATTTCTTTATAATGCTTATAACATAATGCATATTGATTATAGTTAACTTGTTTTTTTCTTTTTACAGAAAATGTTATTTATTGTTTTTATCTTTATATTCAGTATTGCTATCAGTCACGTTAAGTCACGTTACACCTCAGTGGCGATAGCTCATTTAGAATCCATAAAACACATGGACACTAAACTCCATCCGTAATATACTTTAATAAAAATACAAAGATAATAGCCTTATTCACATGTAAAAGAAAATTTTAAAAATAAAAAAATAATTAGAAAGCTTATCGCAGTAACCTGTAAGTCGTATTTAATGAAACGTGGACATATATATACCAGGTATCCAATAAAATTTGACATTTCGCAGGCCGATAATTTTGGCAATTCTTGTTGATTGGTTGGCAATTCTTGTTGATTGGTTTGTTTTGTTTTTTTTGTTGCCTATCAACCGCAATGCGTCATTTAATGCCGACAAGTAATATTTTTCTTTTGTCAAAAAACCATTTCTTTTAATACTTTTTTCCTAAAAAATGTATAGCTGGTAATATCATTTTTTTCCAAAAACGTATACCTGGTAATATTTTTTCAAAAATGTATACCTGGTAATATCATTTTTTTCAAAAACGTATACCTGGTAATATCATTTTCTTTCAAAAATGTATACCTGGTAATTCATTTTTTTCAAAACCCTATACCTGGTAATATCATTTTTTTCAAAAATGTATACCTGGTAATATCATTTTTTTCAAAACCGTATACGTGGTAATATCATTTTTTTCAAAAACGTATACCTGGTAATATCATTTTTTTCAAAAACATATACCTGGTAATATCATTTTTTTCAAAAACCGTATACCTGGTAATATCATTTTTTCAAAAACTTATACCTGGTAATATATTTTTTTTTTTAAAATTTACCTGGTAATATCATTTTTTTTTTTCAAAACCGTATACCTGGTAATATCATTTTTTCAAAAACGTATACCTGGTAATATCAATTTTTCAAAAACGTATACCTGGTAATATTATTTTTTTCAAAACCGTATACCTGGTAATATAATTTTTTTCAAAAACGTATACCTGGTAATATCATTTTTTTCTCAAAACCGTATACCAGGTAATATCATTTTTCTCAAAAACGTATACGCCTTAATATCATTTTTTTCAAAAACGTATACCTGGTAATATCATTTTTTCAAAACGTATACCTGGTAATATCACTTTTTCAAAAAACGTATACCTGGTAATATCATTTTTTTCAAAAGCGTATATCTGGTAATATCATTTTTTTCAAATACGTATACCTGGTAATATCATTTTTTTCAAAACCGTGTACCTGGTAATATCATTTTTTTCAAAACCCTATACCTGGTAATATCATTTTTTTTCAAAAACGTATACCTGGTAATATCATTTTTCAAAACAATACCTGGTAATATCATTTTTTTTCAAAAAAGTTTACCTGGTAATATTTTTCGAAAACAGCAATTCTTGTTGAAAGAACCTCAGATTTTCCACAGATTGTATGGAAATAAATCAAGATTTTATATTTAATATTTAATTTTTGTTATGTCATTGACAATTTGCCAAAGAGATAAGCTCGGTCGTGTAGAGATGTAGACAGTTTTCTGACGAAATGTCAGCCGCAGTCACCAGATCTCTCCCCGTATGATTTCTTTTTGTGAGGGATATGAAGGGACTGGTCTATTTCCCAAACTCCTGCTGCTAGTAT
>CAHIKZ030000222.1:2480000-2580734 GCA_903632075.3 Acanthosepion pharaonis | reverse complement strand
ATACCAAACAGACAGTAGAAGAAAAAAAAGTCATAAACAAATTTAAGCCAGCACTAAACAGACCCTAAACCCACCCACTAACACACAAGATGCACACATAATGGCCAGATACAGTGGCCGAACCACTGACATGAATACGCACACACTGAAAATGCGAGTAACTGTGGAGCACGAATATATATATACACATATTGTAAAAAACAGATTACTCATCAATACACACAAAAACACAGGAAGTGTGTGTATGTGTATGTGTATGTATATATATATATATATATATATATATATATATATATATATACATTTTGTAAATATATATATATATATATATATATATATATATATATATATATATATATATATGTGTGTGTGGGGGTGTATACGTATATGTGCATACTAATTTATAATATAAATGTATGTATGTATGGAGAGGGAATATACATATACATACGCATCGTAGCAAAAACACACAATGCAAAAAATGTAAATAGATCTAAGAACACAGAGGGGTCATTAAAAGATAACAATACAGATATCTTTCCTCACTCTTTCTCGGACCAATTTTAATTGTTTTATTACCCTTCAAGCAGAAGAACTTTCTTATCGCAAGTCCAAGAAAGACATTACTGTCACTATCACACACAAAAAATAACATCGAAAAACAAGGAATATTAATTAATTTTAACAATATATGGAAATATCCATTGTTTGCCTGAAGAAGGTCGCGAGACCCGAAACGCGTGTTGCAACATTATGGAAAAAAAGTATAACACATATTTAAAAAATTCCACATTACAACCAAAAACGTTTGTGGTTTCTCTCTTCTTCCCAACATATATATATTAGTTGTATTGATGTGAGTTTGTGAACCTGGGTTTTACGCTATTTGTGATAGTCAGACAAACTGATTAATTTTTAAATTTTGGATTTACATATGGTAGCGTATATCGGTGTTTTATGGTAGTTGGAGGAATAATAGTCAAAATACACGCAAAACCAATGCATACATATTACTACAAGTACACTCTTTACAAAAGGCAAAACCATACAAATGTTAGATATAAAAAAGGCGAAAACAGAAAATATTAAAAAAACGAGAAAACAATATACAATATATACCAAACATACACTAAGTAATTTTAAATAATACAACCTACTAAAAATACATATAGCATGATATCCATGAAGCGACAAAGAAAAATAACATAGATCAGAATATATAAATACAAAAGAAAAAAAATCGAAATATTAGCTGCTCCAACGAGTAGTCACATCTATGTGACCACGAAACTTTCGATGTAAGCCTGACGGAAACACTGTCAAGTTAAGTGAAAAAATCTTTTCCATACTAATTCTATATAACATATATATATTTAAAAAATTCTTGTGGCCAGGCCGACATAGGGTAATCATTAAAAGGGGGGATCATAATTTATTCCTAAAACAAGGATACAAATATATCACAACGAATAAAATTGAAACCTTATTCACCATTCGGCTGAAACATCTTCAAAAATAAATCGCTGGCATTAAGACAAAATTGCTGCTGGAAACATGCTTTTCAACAGCTGAATTCAAAATAAAACCAAAATGGGGAGGGAAGAAAAAAAAAAAAAAATTCCCTAATTTGGCGGAGAATTTTCGAAGGATTCCCCGAAAAGTGCTAATTTATGTTTTAATTCTCTCTCCCTATGATGTTGTATATCTATAACAACAGACTCCGAGATATCGAGGAAGAGTCTTGTCCGTGCACTGTGAATGACATAAAAGAAATTCTGAGAGTAGTCCGTCTTACAAGCAACTGTATTCAATTCAAAATCGCTAATAGCAGACTCATGAGCCTGCGCCTTCGAATGCACGGATGTTACAGCCAATATGGCTACGTATTTGTCCTGGGACATGTTGGACGATTCTAACCTCCAACCGTCTTGCCCAAATAATCATTCTCACATAGACTCTTGTATTGATAAACAACTAATATATATATATATATATATATATATATATATATATATATGAAAAATTTCTCAGAGTTAACCCGTAGAAAAGAAAATATTCATAAAAGGTAAAAGAAAATAGGAAAACGCGTCGGCTAATAATACAGTTTCCTATTGTCTTTTACCTTTATATATATATATATATATATATATATATATATATATATATATATATATAAAAGTGAACATAAAGTCAACACTTAGAGGTGACAGTCTGTTTCATGCTATATGCAATCGTCAGGCCACGATTGCATATAGCATGGAACAGACTGTCGCCCTAAGTGTTGACTCGTTCACTTTTTTATTTACACATACTCTGATATTGAGCACTTTATCCCATAAATATAGCACACCTTAAGACTATATTTCTTCATATATATATATATATATATATATATATATATATATATATATATATATATGACGGGAAGATTGAAGAACTATTATATATTTAAACGCTACGCTTCATTTTGTTCCTCCCTTGTCTTGTCAACAGTGATCAGAGACGAAAGCAGATATATTTTTTCTAGACACTCCCGTCACGTATATGGATATATGTAGAGATGTATGTGTGTGTATGTATATATGTGTGCGAATATCAGTTTCCACCATTTGCTTCTTCTGTTCGAAATATATTTGATAACCTCCATTATTTCTAAAAAGAAAAATAAAAGTAATTGTGTCGCAATAGATTTCTTAGTTGAATGAAAAATAGTATCATTTTTTTTTTGCATCTTGTATAACTATATTGATTTGAATGTCCGTTTGGCCTGTTTACGGCCGAGGTGGCGGAAGACGCATTTATGAATATAGAAGATTAGCCGACACATGATCAAGTGAGCTTCGTGTGACCATCCCCTCCCTTTTCGCGGACATTCATTCTCCGGCAGCGAATGGGAACTGCTTGACCCAAACACGTGATTAACAACTTTGGCACCCCTATGCCCGTGGATTTGTGCCAAAATTGACGCTCTACACGCCGATTTATCAAGGGTACGCAACGGCGTGGTGTTTGTTTGTGGGCGGGTCGCGAAAGATTTAGAATCATTCGTTCTTATCGAAAGACTGTAGAGATTAGAATTCATCATGTGTAAGTATTGTTTGGTTCTGCGTCATAGAAGTCGGCTTTGAAATGACCCTGTATTGAGAAGGAAGGTCTCCACTGGTCGGTTGATGGGCGCGAGGAGACGTAGGTAGTAGTATGCGATATTTTTGAAGGAAAAAGATTTGAATCTTTGAAAAGAACAAAAAAGACTAAAAGTATTGGGAAAGTCGCTAAAAGAAAACAAATGAGCAAAAATGATAAGAAGTAAATAATAAAAGAAGATAGAGGAGAGAAAATAATATAAATGAGAAATATAAGATGGCTGGCTGGTCACTCACACCAAGAATGCCCTTTTGCTAGGGCGGCTAGCTAATCCCTTTTGCAGACGTTTGTTCAACACTCACAGAGGCAACCCCTATGCTGTGCGAACCTTAGTTATTGGAGAAAGTGCGTTATCTGAACAAGACCGGCACGCTCAAACCATCGGTCCCAAAATCAGAACAAGGCCAGCAAACTCAAACAACCGGTCACAATGACTTGTGACTTCGGGTTAGCACAGCCATCGACGGCTCCCAAAGGGCTTCGTCTACCCAATTCCCCTCACAAGGCTTGCACCAACTCGGGGTAATAATTTTTAGGCATTTTCCAACGGCGTCACAATCTGAGATCACCTCCTCCGTATCAATAACATCAAGAAGTCACCTTTCTAGCAAACAGGTCGCGAGATTCTAATCCGAGTGTCATGGTCAGAAATCGAACTTTCTAACCACCTGGCCACGTGTCTATTATATGTGGGATATATATCAAACAATATAGATGAGAATGCTGAGTTTTAAAAGTTTCTACAATGGTATATATTATTGAATCAAATGCTAGGTCTGCTGCCAAGATAATTGTTTCATTGTATCGTGTTAGACAATATTTCTTTCTAGAATCTATCTGAAATATTCATAAGTCTACCATACGTCCATGCTTTGAATATTGCTGCCACATATGACCCGGTACTCGGTCTGTATATTTAGAGGTTCTTGATAAAATCCAACGAAGAATTAGCAATATCATTGGTCATGTCTTGCCATCTCGATTTCACTCACTTTCTCACCGCCGTCACGTAGATTGTGCTTTTATATAAATACTTTCCTGTTAATTGTTTGGATGGACTCTTGGCTGTGGTACCAAGATTTTATGAATTTAAGTGCAGTACTAATTTGGCAGTCAGTTATGTGCCATGCATGATACACGCTTAGGCGATCATGTATCTTTCGATACATGACTGACGAGGCAGACTTTATGTCGCGCAGCCGGTTTCCATTTCTTTCTGCGTTAGACCAGTTTCCATTCAAGGCTATCTTCTGCTATTTACCCATAGCTGGCGGTAGTGGTGGGGTCATACTTTTCCCAAGTGTATTAGAACGTAAGTGAATGTAATGGATTCAACTGGAATTCAAAAGAAATGGCAACCTACTGCGGAATAAGCTGTTACGTCAGTCATGTATCGAACGATACATGATCGCCTAAGCGTATCACATGGTATATAACTGACTGACTACATCGGCGGCAAGGTCTCATCAATTCGCAACTGCACTGGCTAGATGTAAGTTCGATGCTCAGAATTTCTTTTGTCGCATTTCTCGTTTGTGGCTCCCCCTCCCAACTTTGATGATCAAAAAATTAAATGCAATGTTATCTACGGTCTTCTTGATCTTCCATTGTTCTCGCTCCTTAATAATGTCTTACTTTTTCGTATTCTTTGATTCCCAATAAACCCTTGTGTCTCAGCGCTTTTACTGCCTTGCATGACGTAATACAATTAAAAATATTATAAAAAAGACCCCCTCATTGTCGCTCATAGTCTTCTTCGTCAGACGTGGCCAAAGCCTGCATATAGAGTCATTCGTAAACTTGGACCTTTGTATTCGGCTTTAAATAATCCTAAAAAAAATCGTGAAATTAACCAACCTTACCTACTTAAAATTTTCTTTCACAAAATTGCAGATTTTGTTATCTTCTTAATTGAAGAGCTGAGGTTTTCTGTTTTTATCAGATTTGTGAAATTAGAAATGCTTCGAAAAATGATAATGAAAACAGTCCGAACAAAATACTTCCTTTTGCCAACTGTGAATATTGGTCCCGAAGATTAAACATTATACACTGAAAACTTCAGATCAAATCTAGTTATTAAAATCTGTGTGAAACCTTAAACTGAATCACTCTCGTTTTAAAGTCTCTTAGAAAATGAGATCCTGAAATAAAAGCGTTAATATATTAAAGCCTTAAAAAGCAATATCTAGATAGTAAAAATTCAGATGAGCTTAACACGCTGACTGCCAGGGGTTAATTTTTAAAATTGCCTTCAAATGCCAACTTTATAATAAAATCAGGCAATGGAAGAATTGTGTGTGGTTATTTATAGAATCAACCGACGTCATAACATTGATTTCACACTAGAAATATCACTGCATATAAACTCATTATTGAAGGCTGCAGCTGAAAATGTATCAGAAAATGCAAATCGCGAGATATCTCGTGGTTGGGAAGAGTTAACTCATATTTGGCGTAAAATACAAATAGTCGAGCGTGGATTATCTTTTGGTTGGCAGTAAATGTGATAAATCGATAAAAAAGACTTCCTTTTTTTGTTATTGTTACTTAGTTATGAAACGTATATATGAAAGTATATTCTTCGAAACTTGCAACTAACTTATTCACTCTCTTTAACTTTAAAACTAATTTCCAATGACTGCACAGTTTTGCCGATAGAATATAAAACGTAGGAAAAAGTTGATCAGTTTTTTTATTTATTTTTTCCACGGAGAGTTTGACTAAGAATTCTCAGTCAACCTGATTCCTTAATGGAATGTTTTGCGATACTACGTACCTCAAACAAAATACGCTTAGAAATGAAGCCGCCGAAAGTATTTACTATTCCTCCACTTTTCCGCGGTTCCGTTTCCTGTAGTTTCAATTATCCGCGGCAAAACAAAAAAATGTAATTCATATAATTTACTTAGTGTTTCCAAGGCCTAATACTCTCGATGCTGGCAATTCATAAATGGCATATACGAACTGTCAGCATCACGAATATTAGGGGGCACACGGTCCTCAAAAATACTCCTTGTAAATAGTAAACAGAAGTTAACTCATGTCCTTCTAGTTTCAGTATAAACATAATATACATGTTTACCTATTTCTTACTTAATTAGTATAATTCATTTTAATCACCCTTTGATCATTTCTCAAATTGCGGAAGGATCTGCCTGTCTTGAGAATCATTATTTTAATTTCTGTTTTCTGCTTTTGACCTCATCACGTCTTGAATACCATTAGTTACAGGAAGTGGCAGTGAAAGAAAGACTGACAATAGGGAGGATTATGTATATTGAATATTGTTTTCTTGTGTTTCTTGTTTTCTCTTTGACAAAATATGAATGCGTTTCAAGAAGACAGATCATGGTGACTGACGTTGCATTTAATTGTTTGAAGATTGCAGTTATCGAGGAAGTAAGTAAAACGAAGGGAGTTCTTCAGGTGGTAAGTGCGAGAAAAGAAACTGTTGGAGTAGAAATGTCGGTTGCATTTAGCTATGGTGCGACCTAGATGCCAATCTGGTAGCACGTTTAAATTCATGTAGTTGTGGCACCAAGGAAAATAGCTTGTCAGAGCCGATTTCATGAAAATATTTGTAGAAAAGACAGAGCCAATCCAAGTCACGTCGATGAGAATGTGACTGAAGTCAAGATACCTGGTCAAAATTGTTTATCTATGCAAATAATCGTATGTAATTAACAAGTTCAGTCACTAGAAAAAATGATTTTTTTTATTGGAGTTTGTTTTTGAGGTGAAAAACTGCTTTAACATTTAGAAAAATAAATGAAATTCCCTGCGTGTGTCGGGATGCGTTCTGACGTGGCAGGCGGAGGGTTTGCCATGGTTTGTTTTTCAAAGCGAGGCCGCTTCGAGTACTGGTTTTTGTAATCTTTTTTACCGGAAGGGGTCAGATACATAGGTCTGTCACCTTGTTACTTAAGGCCTGCCTTCCTTCCCTTCTCATCTTTCTTTTGTGAGAGGACTTTTTAAGAACAGAGTGGTTCCGCAGTCTCGCTTTTTCTTCTCTCATTATTAATTGATCCCTGACAGAAATTTGGGCCGCGAGGCTAGGAAGTGTTTTGTAACACTTACTGTACTGGGCCGGCTACTGATTTACTCTTTGAGTCGAAATGAATTTTCGACTTATAATACTTCCACTTTTACTTGTTTCGGTTTTATTGTTTTCTTTTAATTTGCTCAACTCATATTCTTCTGGCGTCAGTTTATACTGACGACATTTTCTTCATATACCTCAGTTTCATGCTAGAACGCAATCTCAAGCATAAAACAGACTACCGCTGATCGGTGTTAACATCATGTCCATATATATATATCGATTATAGGTGCAAAAACGCACAACCTTAAAATTTAAAATTCAAACTCAGCGTTGCGACCGCACGTTCCAAAACAATAACACATTTCTCATAGCATTTTTTCGGATTACATCTATATTTTCAATGTCCTCTTATTACCAAGAAGTAAAATAACAAGAACACATCTATTTCCATACCTGACGATGTCCGTAGGAACAGACGAAAACTTGTAAAAACTAAAAAAGACTTTATGCAACTGGAATTTATAAACAGGGATCATAGCATCCATACACAGGTTCGGGGTTAGTGTACATTATTGAAGTTGTTTGCGAAGATGTATTCTCGGCATTTAAATCATTAAACTCTATATTTTTTTTGTATGAATGATTCATGTATATATATATATATATAAAAAAAGTATATCTGATCGCAATGTTTGGAATGAAGCTGTATATAGTGAAAGCGTCACTTTGAAGATGAAAAGAAGAAACACGCAAAGCTAAAAAGAGATGTTCGTAAAAGCGTCCCATTTGAGCCTCCTGAAGAGACGCGAAGACAGCTCGATCTAATAAGATACTTAAATTTTTTTGTAGCGTGGTTGCAATTGACTATAAAACCGTAGACGTCCAGCAACTGAAATGCAATATTTTCGCTAAGAGATGCAGGTTCAGAGACGGTTTCAAACACATTTTAAATTGTATGGTACGGCAACACTCACTGTTGCAGCTTTAAATTATGCTTTTTATTAAAGCCAGGATCGAAACTCGACTGATTTGGTATCGATTGGAGAATCTACCGCTAAGCAATTGACAAGGATGAACGTGAATTTAAAGGTATTTATTTTTTAGATGAACACGCCAATAACTGGGAAAACTCGATTCGTTTTATCAGTCACTGTTTGAAAACCCACATTTTCTACCCCGAATGCTCAACTGAAATATTTTTTTCAGGAGCATATATAGGTTTATAATTTGCTTTATTACCTGTAATAATTACCAAATATAAAGAATACAAATTTATAAGATCACAAAAAACAATCTTTTACAACAACAAAAAATACATTAAAGGTCCCTTTCTTAACGAGGCTGTCCTGGAATGACGATAAACTTTTTCCGCATCCTGGGTAAGACGAAAAACTACGTCCAACAGCATCAACTCTGATCAGGAGGTTTTGAGAAAGTTTAATCACCTCATCTTTGCTGGTGTTCCTAGGTCCACCTGATATGGCGTTGTAGCAGCTGCTAGGGTCTTTTGTTATGGGCAAATAGTTGACACCCAAACCTGTGTAAAAATATGTTTTAATATCAGAAATACTTTGTAATAAAAAATTTTACCAGCAATAATTTTTGAAGGAAAAACTATTATCAGCAATACTTAAAAAAAAATACCAGCAATACAAACAGCTATAAATTCTTTGAAAAAATATTACAAGATATAGATTTCTTCAAGGAAAAATATACCCAGAAATAGATTTCTGAAGAAAAACATTACAAGTAATAAAACTTTTGTCGGCATTAAATAACCCATTGAGTTTGATATGCCGTAAAAGAAAACAAACAAAACCAATCAACGTTGAAAAAAAAAAAAAATTTAGAGATAAACACTCAGTTTTGAAAAGTTAAGTGATTAATAATCAACCTTTAGAAAGAGAGCTTTTATGTTGCCATGGAGCATCTCATTGTGCTAAAGTGGGATAGTCCATTGCTTGGGCTGTGATTGGCTGCTGGTACCTGGTGGAGGTATTTCTATAAAAATACCAAACAATATTCATCAGTTAGTTTGAATGGGTTGTATTTTAAGTTTTTAATGCTTTTTTTTTGTCTGCCAGCTGGACGCTACTGGGACCTTTACGCCGGTAAGTGCTGTTTATTATTGTTGTTCTACATCTCCTTCCCCACCATCGCTTGTGGGTAGTGGCCTTTGGGGAGGGATGAGTTCCTTTAAACCTGGCTGGTTGTGTGGAAGTAGTCTGGACAATGCCCGAGGGGTTTTTTTCCGTGTTATTGCAGACGACTGAGCAGTGTTCGATGTTATTCCAGCGTCGAATGTTTGTGGCCCTGGTGCAGGGTCTCAGGTAAGGCACTAGGTCTGGGAACTGGAATTGTAGGTGTATCCAGTTTCCTGAGGAATCGGTGATTTCGTAAGGTAATTCTACCTGATCCATCAACTCTGATACGGTATCGGTGGTTGGGGGGGGGTTTCAATGACCTGACCTGTTGTGTCCCATCGGCGGGTTGTTGGTCGTTGTAGGGCCAATTTGTCCTTTTGAAGGGGGGTTTAAGGTGTGTGCTGTTCTGTTGTATCGCTCTATATAGACGAGCATTCCGCCGGGACAGACTTATCTCGCGATTTTGGGCTGCGGTTATCCAATTCGCATGTGGCTTATAGAGCGTGGGGTGAGATGGTATGTAGTCACGTAGTCGGCGGTGGAGTAAGTTGAGCAGGGGATATCCCAATGTTTGAATGGGCGTATTCCTGTATATGGAAGATATATCTTGCTGCACGATTATTGTCCAACGATCCTTGGGCTCCTGTGTTTGCCATTTACGATTCTCTTTGCCGTTTTGACAGCAAGCTCTGCTCGACCATTGGATTGTGGGTAACCAGCAGATGATAACCTGTGAATAACAGTTTTTCTTGTAAAAATTGCTTGAATGTAAGGGATGTGAAGGGTGGCCCACCATCAGTGCTGAGTTCCTCATATCTAGCACCGTAGGCTTGAAATATGTCTCGGCAAATTGAAATAATCCTTGACGCATTAGCTTCTCCGTGGCTCAAGTGGTATATATTTAGCCAGCCTTCGATTAACCTGTCAGCGCATGCTAAGTAACCATGGTTCCCAACATGGAAGATGTCCATGACGATTTGCTGAAATAGCCAATCAGGAGATGGTGTCAAGTTGATTTTTCTTTTTGGTTGACTCAGGGCAATTTTTGAGCAGAACGTACAATCTGCTCTAATGTTTACGTATTGAAGCATTCATCCCGGGCCAATAAATAGATTCATTGGCACGTTCCTTTATCCAACTTCACCTTGGTGTGCAGAATGTAGGCTATTGTAAGACTTTTGCGCGTTGAGAGGTGGGGATAAAGATTTTTTGATCTAATAGCACTAATCCATCGTCAACACTTAGGCGGTGCCTCACTTCCCAGTATTCGTTAGATTTCCGGGTGCAGTGAGGATGTGTGTCCTTTGGAATCCATTTCGTATTACCTCAATTAATTTTTTTTGTATTGCGGGTCGCTGCGTCCCGCCGCACGGATAACGTCTGGTGAGATGAGCTCCAGGTTGTCATTTGCAACGAATGTTGCTAATAGGGTTGTTGATTTGACCCAGTCATCCATGTTGTCAGACTCTATGATGTCTGATTGAGAGGGTTCAGCAGTGAATACATTTAGGAGTGCCTGTGAGATGTCTGCTGGGTTACGAGAGACAGCATCGGAGGCTCTGTGCCATTTTCCAGGGCAGTGCTGAATGATGAATCTGTACCTGAGGTTTTCTCCTTTAACCTGAATAAGCGGGGTTTTGGATTTTACTAAGGTCTCCGAATAATCCTTTTAGTGGTTCATGATCTGAAACCACTATGAGATTCGGGCAACCCATTACAAAAATGCGACATTTTTCCAATGCCCACGCAATTGCTGCTGCCTCGCCTTCAATAGGTGCATATCTGCGTTCAGCATCAATGCAGAATCTGCTACCAGCAAATATCAGGCGCCAACCTTCAGGGCAGCAAACTGGGGCTTTGTCGGTGGTGCATGAGCAATACTTCTGTAGAAGTAGGAAGCCCATTCCGTCTTTGCTCCAATCTGGGGCGAGGCAGGTTATTCGTTCTTTTTCAAATGTTTCAATGCCTTTTCGAACTAAGTCAACTATGACCTTCTTTGAATGCTGGAATGCATCCTCAAAGCTTTTATTCCATATAAAGTGTGAGTCTCGTTTGACGAGATCACGAAATGGAAGCATGACTGGGCTCAGTGAGTATGCCCAAGCGACTTGGTTGACCAGACCAAACCATGATCTGGCATCGGTGAGCGTTTTTGGTATTGGGAAGCTTAATATCGCCTCCAGCATGGATTTATAAGGGGTTACACCAGAGGATGTTATCTGGAGGCCCCAAACTGCACAGTGTCTTGGCAAAATTGGAACTTTTCTCTATTGAGTACGATGCCGTTTTTGCGCAATGGAAGAGGAAATCGAAGGTGTGAAAGAAGGCCATCCTTCGATGTCAGAGTCGTAGAATAGTGTGTCATCTACGATTTTTTACTTTGCGGGGAATGTCTTTTATTACTTCATCATACCTTCGGTGTAGACATCGCCAGATGCTAGGTAACCTTGTGGCATCCTCAGGTACATGAACCTTCCCCATTCTGTGATGAAGGTGGTGAGTGGCTGGGACTCTTTATCTAAGGGGATGGAATGATGATATCCATCAACAGCATCCAACACCGTTTTCTTTTTGTTTGGTGGCACTTGTAGTGCTAGCTGGAATGGTGACCCTGTATGGTGTGTTTCCCGTTTGCACTGTGAATTCAAGTGTTGGTAGTCTATGGTTCTTCGTGGTTTGGCATTGTTCTTGACGGTAATTACCATAGTGCTACACCAATCAGTGGGCATGCTGACGGGTACTGGGGTTATGATAAATTTTCACATCTTCCCAAAGGGCCTGCCTTGCGGGCTCTTTGATGTGAAAAGGCACAGGAATTTATTATGTCTGGCTTTGGGGACTGCTCCTTCTTTGAGGTGTATATGAGCAGTGGGGCCAGACATTGGTGGGATTCACCATTATTTTTGAACGCCGTTTCGGCGAATTGATTTAATAGACAATTCTTGAGCCTATCAATGTTTTGTTCTGTTGGGGGAAAAGGGTTTTTTTTGGGGCGCATTGGAAGTTGTCCCTCGACTTTTGCATTGTTTAGGGCTCGCGTCTGATTTTTCTATGTGTTGCATTGCTGTTTGGGGTAATATTGTAGTCGTCGGGTTTGGGAAGTCTTTCGACAGTATCCCTACGTCAATGCAGGCTGCTTTGCTGAAGTATAGCCACTGGATTTTTTTGCATATGTATAGGGCTTGTTAAGTTGTTCTTCCTTGGACGATGAATTCCACGGGGAGCCAACCCTGACATGCGAGTGTAAAGCCTCCCACAGCTCGGACGACTTTTCTTGATGGAATGAGGTTGTTGGTAGTGAGCCCCATATTCAGAAGGTGCTTAAGTCCTCCAAGACATATGGTGGCCCCACTGTCAGGAAAGATCGTCATCCTAGTGCTGTGATTTCTGGGGATATTCTTAACTTGTCTGGGATCCGGCTTTGGCGAGAATGGAACAACATATGCATCAATCTCCCTTACCTGGCCTGTGTCTTTAGATGTATACGTGCCTGTTGTTTGATTGAATGTAATGTGGGCGATAGGTGTGTCCATGGCGGCTTCATTAGCCTCTGGGCTTTTCCTTACCGCTTGAGCCAGTTTCTTAGCCCGGCATACCCTCGATAGGTGATTGGGCTTCCCATAATTACTACATGTTTGTCCCCATGCTGGTCATTTTAGCCGGCGGGATCCAGTTCCTGAGGTGCCATGCTGGTGGCTACCACAACCTAAGCAAGCATGGTAGTTTGGTTTAACATTGCAGTTGCAATAGGTGCTGGTACGGATCCCCTTGTTGGCTTGTGGCGTACCCTTCTGTCTGCGGTATGTTGATAGCCGAGCAGCGGCTGTATCTGAAGCGCCAACCATTGATGTTTGGTCTCGCAATGCTGATTCAAATGCCTCAGCATGACGGATATTTTGCTCAAGGAATTTAAGTGCCCCAGCTTTTGGCCAGTAGGTCAGCCTGGAGAGTGTCATTTGCTATTCCACGGATGATCTGGTCCTTGATGTATATATCAGACAGGTCATGCTCACACGAGGGGCAGATAAAGTTACAATCAACAGCTACGGTTCTGAGGCGGACAAGGTAACTTTGTATTGGCTCATCCGCATCCTGAGACATGGAGGAAAAAGCAAGGCGATGGACAATATGACTTGACCTCTGGGTGACCAACGCTTCTATCATGTCAAGTAGCTTATCTGGATCAGTGGTAAAGAAGTTACGGTGTGTGTTGATTATGGCGTTTTGCACAGTCTCATCAGAACAATTGTATAGTTGAATATTAGCTTGGGAGCTTAGCATATTTGTCATCTTGGTAAAGACATGCCAGTCAATTCGGAACTTCCTGAATTGTTGTGGTGTCATCTCGAGATTGAGATGGGGAGGCTTATCTGCTAGTACCTGAATGTGGGTTGTCTGGGTGGTGGCTTCCTTAGCCTGCTTGATGATACACAGCGCTTCTCCCATTAATGCAACTCCGAGCTCCCTAAACATGGATCGATCCAGCATTTGAAGGCTCTCGATTGTCAGTTTCTCGTCTGCAAACCTTGTTGCATGAGTTTTGGCCGAGTCAGTGGATAGGCCTGCTTCAATGAAGAAGAGTTCCCAATCTTCGGGTGTCATATATCTTGTTCGCAGCGCCATGTAGAAAAATCACGTGGTAGAGATAAACACTCAGTTGTGGAGCAAGCTAAGTGAATAATAATACAACCTTTAGAAAGAGAGCTATTTATGTTGCCATGGAGCATCTCATTGTGCTAAAGTGGGAAAGTCCATTGCTTGGGCTGTGATTGGCTGCTGGTGGAGTTATTTCTATATAAATACCAGCTTGATTCATCAGTTAGTTTGCAGAGTTTGTATTAAGTTACAACCTGCTTTATTTTTGTCTGCCAGCTGGACGCTAGCTTTACGCCGGTAAGTGTTGTTTATTATTGTTATTCTACATACGTAACGAGACTAGCACAATTTTTATATAGAAAATTCTTATGTAATTAAAAGAGAGACAATTCACTGTGACGAAAATGTTTAGAAAGTTCTTTAATCACAAGATCATTTACAGTAAATTTGCCGCAAGGTTCTGATAACGTTTTACCATTCTTGCCAGATCTTCTTTTATTACACTGTGGGATATTTAATAATTATTGAAGAGAAAGAAAACACAAAGAATAAGGATCTAATGCAATCTGAAAGATTTCTAACCAAATCAAATATATAGAATAAACTAGAATAAACATCTTTAAAGTTAAAATCCCACCGTCTCTCGTTCGTGCACTTTTATAGTCAAATCAGTGTAAAGATATACTTAGGAATTCTACACGCCTCACATGAATATTTTCCCACATTGTCATACATCTTTCCCTTAATATTTGTAACAGCAAAATTGTACAAATTGTGTTACATCATAATTGTCCATTGCACAAAAACACTAGACTTATCGATTTTCTTTTTTCTAGGTTTTCCGATAAACGTTTAGCCATCTTGATACTATTTGTTATAAGAATCACTGAAAATACCTATGAGTTATTCAGCTAGAAAGAGAACAGTTTCAAATCGATTTGTGTCAGCCCTACTGTCTTCTCAATTCAGCGATGTTGAGAGGAAAAATATAATTCCGGGCTTCTATAATGGTACCAACACTTCTATTTTCAAAGTCGATTAAAGAACCATCAAGAGAACGGCCAATAAATTAAAAAAGAGGCAATAGTAGAGATGAATATTGGATCATGAAATCATTGATTTAAACTTAGACTTAAAGAGACTCGAGTTTCTTTAAGAAGATTGGCACGTGGGAGAGGAATTTTAGTTTGGCAGTCGAATACCAAAAAAGACTTAAAAATGAAATCGTAAGTGAAAGGTTTGAGGTTATTGTTACAGGAAAATTGTGATTACGTTAATAGGTTGAAAAATGAGCCTGAATAATTGTTCCCTTCATGAGCTTCCACAAAAAATGATGAAGATTTCATTTTCATTAATGACTTTCATTACGATTCTTCTGTTAGTTGGAGGATAATTACATTCTTATTGCTCAAAGTAGAGCCCAATAGTGTTATAAAAACCACAGAGAATTCTAATAAGATATTTTTAATCATTTCTAATATAGAATGGTTCAGAATTCAAGAATTGATAGTTTTTCTACACCTGTATATATATATATATATATATATATATATATATATATATATATATATATATATATGTGTTTGTGTGTATGTATATGTATATATATAAAGGAAGAGGTTATAGCAGTTCCATCTTCAGATATTATGCTATAGTTTTGTAATAATTAATAATCATGGAAATAAAGCATAATATTTAGAAAAAAAAAAAATTTAGAAAAAAAATCCACTATAATATATATATATATATATATATATATATATATATATATATATATATATATATATATACTGTTGGCGCTAATATCTCATTATGTGAGTTATTTTTCGCAATGTTGATTATATATATATATATATATATATATATATATATATATATATATATATACACATAAATAAATAAAATAATACAATATACTAAGAACAAGTATTATATCCATATAGGTTTTTATTACATATATTTATTATATATATATTTTTTATAACAGCTTCGTTTTAAATGTTATTGGCTGTATGCCGAATTATATATTAATCATTATCATAGATATGCATATGTAAGAAAATACATATATTGGACTAGGTACTATCCACGGTTTCAAGAAATTCCCCGAATAAACGGGGAACTTATATGGAAATATAATGAAGCAGAGTAAGGGAAATGCATCCAGACAAATTTTACATCGTCCTGGGTAAGACGATAAACTAAGTCCAACAGCAAGGCTTCTGATCAGGAGGCTTTAAGGAGCGTGGAACCATCTCCTAATTGCTGGTCTTCCTAGGTCCAACCTGACCCTGATTAGTAGGACCTGTTAGGGTCCCAGCTATAAACAATTAGTTAACCACTAAACTGGGGTTAAAACACTATGAATGTGAAAACATAGGTTTTAAAACTAGCAATACGTTTTAGTAAAAAAAAAAATTACCAGGAATAAATGTTTGAAGAAAAAAATATTACCAGCAATACATTTGAAGAAAAAAAATATTAGCAGCCATACATTTTTGAAGAATAAAATATTACCAGCAATAAAAATCTTGGTGGCATTAAATAACCCATTGAGGTTGATATGCTTAAACCAAACCAAACTAAATTTTACTTAAAGAAGGAAGAGAAAAGCAACGCAAACTAAAGAATAAAGGGAAAAAACGTTTACAGGAAATTAGTAATCTTTGATTTATTGGTTGATTTGTTTTTTACGGCTTATCAACCCTTTTCAGGTTATTAAAAGCCAGAAAATACTTTTAGATTGTAAGAATATTTTTTGGAGATAATAAGAATTTATTGATACAATCTTACCGTAACTTGTAGGAAAGATGTGGTAGAATCATACCTTTCTCAAGTGTATTTACGCGTAAATGAATTTAACGAATGTAAGTGGTATTGGAACGTTTTTCCAATTCAAAGTTCTGAGCTATTATTCATTACATCATCAGCATATCCAAGCTTACAGCAGCTGATATTCCCAAGCGGTCAACCATCTAGGAACTATCCAGTCTCGGCGATGCTTGACTTTAGTGATCGTACGGGATTACGCTAGTTTCATTGATATGTTCGTAACCTTTATTGATGATTTTGATATAGAAACAAAACGAATACCATAATAATACTCTCCTATTTTTAGGCATAAGTTTTAGGCGTTCGTTTCGTAAACGAGATGGAAATATTTTCACCAATAGCGTCACCGTATGACCAAATGTAAGCTGCACCTCTAATTTATCTAATATGTATTTGATAGATTGTATTTATTACGATTTATCAACCTCTGGCAGGGTATTGAAAGCTATAATTTTATCTTTTTATTGTTAGAAGTTTTTGGAGATAACAATTTACTGATACAATCCTGGTAACTGGTTAACAGACGGAAGTGGGTGTAGAGTTGGACTCATGCTATTCCTAAGGGTTTTAGCGTGTTAGTGAATATAAAGAAACCGACTGGAATTAGAACACGATTCTACAGTTTCCAATTCAGTCCCTTTATCCATTACACCACCCACATATCCAGGCTTACAACACATGGTATTCTCAAACGGTCACCCGTCTAAGTACTGACCAGGGTTGACGTTGCTTAACTTCGCTGACGGTAATATAACCGTAAGCCATCTAATGCGTAAGAAAGAGATTAAATCACTATTTAAACACGGCGTTCGTTCCATTATTTAACTCATTTACATAGATATTAAGCACATTTCATGATACTCCATTGTTGTCAGTGTATAAGTTAGACATCTTGAAATTTTCACCTGTGTTATCATCGATGGAAATGTTTTGATCATCTTCTATGGCGTCGTTTTCTCCAGAGTCATTTTCTTCTTTTTCCTGAAAAATTTAATCGTAGTAATAACTCATGTCTCTTAACCACTAGAAGGATTTTGTTTACAATTTTTCTTTTCCGAATGTGAATTTATTTACAATGCAAATATGTTGCATTTTATGTGAATATTTTCATGCGTTTTCTCTAAATATTGTGTGATTTTTATTTCGAAACATTATATTATCTATATGAATTCTTACATTTTGTTGATCGGAGAGAATAAAAAAATTGAAGGAGAATGAACGCAGATGTTTTTAATATTTTAAGAGCCAGCATTCAAAGGCGTGTATTATACACGAATAAATACGATAACTGCAAGACAAAACGAAAGAGCTGAAAATTGGAATGAATTAAGAATACGAGATACAGTTAATTTAAATACGAGGCGTCTCTGGAGTCATGACGTTTTCAGAGCCTAAGTGGTAATGAATTTTTTTAGCGTATAGGCGATCATAACTAATTCAAATACTAGGCAATCGTGACTTATTCAGAAACTAGGCGATAATGACATTTTCAGAGCCTCTGGAGTCATAACATTTCAGAGCCTAAGTGATAATGAATTTTTTTAGCGTATAGATGATCATAACTAATTCAAATACTAGGCAATCATGACTTATTCAGAAACTAGGCGATAATGACATTTTCAGAGCCTCTGGAGTCATGACGTTTTCAGAGCCTAAATGATCATGAATTTTTTTAGCGCATAGGCGATCATAACTAATTCAAATACTAGGCAATCATGACTTATTCAGAAACTAGGCGATCATGACATTTTCAGAGCCTCTGGAGTCATGACATTCAGAGCCTAAATGATCATGAATTTTTTTTTTAGCGTATAGATGATCATAACTAATTCAAATACTTTTCAGAGCAATCATGACTTATTCAGAAACTAGGCGAACATGACATTTTTCAGAGCCTCTGGAACAGAACATTCAGACCCCTAAGCAATAATGAATTTTTTTTTAGCGTATAGATGATCATAACTAATTCTTTCCAGATAATAACATTTTCAAAGCCTAATTTATTTTTCCTTTTTAACAACCCAAAGAGACTATGCGAACATTTACTTTTTTTCAGAGCTTAGGCGAACAGAACATTTTATTTCCCTTTTCAAATATTATGCTTTTATCTTTATTTTTTACTATAAAATCGGAAAGGTGAGGGATAGAATGGTGGAAAGAGGTTTTCCACATTTCCTTTCTCCACAGTTTCAAATTCTTTCGTCTTATTTTTCCTTCCCTTAGACAGGTTAACAACCCAAAGTAGAAATCTCACCTTTCCGATTCTCAAAGAAAGTAAAAAATAAAGATAAGAAAGCATAAGTGATAGAAAAGTTGAAGAAAGGAAATAACTCTGTGTATATTTCTGTGCCACTGCGGATGTAGTTTTATGCAAGAAGATATTACATTCATAAGGACATTGCAACTAAATAAGAAAAAGAAACAGTAAAAAACGTATTTTTTGTAAATGAATAAATAAAGGATTGCACAGGAATGACAAATAAGGAAAAGTTATAGAATAAATAAGCAGTGATGAAAACGAAAAGAAGAAATGTGAAAGGAAAGCGAGTAACAAAGGAAAAAAATGATGAAAAGGAGAAAAGAGATCGGGAAAGAAAGAAAGAAAAAAAAGAAAGAGGTATGAATAGCATGAAAGAAAGACAAGAGAAAGATCACATCGAAAGTGAAAAAAAGAAAAAAAAAGAAAGAAATATGCCGAGCAAAGAAAAAAACATATATTGAAAACGAAAAATAAACATAAAATTTATAACAAATAAAACAAATAGCAAAAGATGGAAAGAAAATCTTCCGAAAAAAAAAAAAAAAAAAAAAAAAAAAACGTCAAAGAAAAGAAAGAATAAAGAAAAGCAAGCACGAAAGGAAGAGAAAATAAGGATTGAAAAAAAAAAAGAAAAAAAAAGAAGTAAAACAATGAAAATTACTAAAAGGAAAGTAGAAGCAAATGAAAAAAAATAAGCCGAAATAAATAAAAATATGAAGAAAACAGAAAAAAAACCTAATCAATGGAAAAAAAAATGGAAAAGCAAGACGTTCTGTAATCTTAACGGAAATAATAAATGTGTTGCATATTAATAATATATTTGCGTGATATTCTCACTTCAACTCACCGAATACCACGCGTCCGCCCTTAACAGAGCATTTCGGCGGCTGTCCGTCACACTATTTACACGACGGACGGTAATCTAATCATATATTAGATCGCCATAACCCCACGACGACGATGCGTGAATAACAAACTACAATTCTCGATTCGTTCGTGTTTCCTTTTAAAAGCAGTGGATCATGGCGTCAATCGCTTACACAAGTCTCGATTTAAGACAACAAACAATCATACAATACCTTAAAAAAAAAGCAAAAAAAAAAAAGCAAATTACTCCATGTAACTCAACATGAAAAAAAACAACTGGAATATGAAACAAAAACACGACTTCATGACAACATTAGTCGGAAAGCAGAATCAACGAGCTGTTCAAATTTTGATCTTGTTTGATACTTTTTTTTTTAGGACGTATTCCATTGGGGAAAGGCATGAACGAATCTCTACTTCCCTTTCTCTGGTGTGGGTGACATAAAGGAATAGTTACTCTCTAGTTTTAAGGATTAGCCAGTCCGGAAGATCTGAATTCAAAACCGTGGGAAAGGCAATAGAGAGTCTTTCCTCTAACTTTGCAAAGAAATCATGACAATTCTGATAATAAGGAAATGGAACCTGTGGAGGAGCATGATCGCTTACATTTTAAAGAAACATGAAATTTAAAAAAGAAATAAATGTACAGGGTGTGAGAAAAGTCGCGCTCGATAGAGGTAATTTATTAAAAGTATAATTACACATGAAAATGTTATTTACTAGTTATTTAATTGTTATACAGTGTAACCCGGATATAAGAGACCCTGATACAAGAGACACCCGGATATAAGAGAGATTTTCTCTGGTCCCAAATTAGAGCCCATACTTACCTAAACAAAATAGACCAAACCCGGATATAAGAGAAACCCGGATATAAGAGACTTCTCCGGTCCCGACAACTCTCTTATATCCGGGTTATACTGTATGTGCTATTCAAAATGGCCTCCTTCTTTTTCAAAACACATATCAATTCTGTGTTCACATGATTCATTAACATGTCGGAGAGTTTCTTTTGTCTTTTTATTGTATTCATATTTAATTCTTTCTTTAAATTCCTCAATATTTCTAGGGTGCGTCTGATAACTGATTTCAAATATCCTCACAGAAAAATAATTCGTGAATGTGAGGTCTGGTGATATCGGTGGCCACTCAACAAGATCTCTATTATGTACGACTTTTGCCTGACTTTGTGTATAGTACTTTTTATTTAATTGTAATACCAGGCATCAGCCTTATTAAAAAATATATCATAATTTTCATACACGCGATTAGAGATAGAGCAAAATGAAAATGTTATTTACTCGTTATTTAATTGTGGTATTTAAAATGTATTCCTCCTTTTTCAAAACGCATTTCAGATCTGTACTTACATGATTCATTAACATGTCGGACAGTTTCCTCTCTCATTTTACTGCATTCATATTTAATTCTTTCTTTAAATTCCTCAATATTTCTTCACTCTGTATAACAACCGTAATATTACGGAACAAAAATAGTCCATCTTTCGAACGAGAATAAAATGTACAGAATTACATATTAATGTAGTGTGACGGTGACACCTGGTCCAGGGTCGAAACCTTTGGTTACGGCGCCAACTGTGACGTCGCTCCTCCTGGTCGCTCTTCGCTGTTCCAAGCGTGCCGTTCCAACCCCTTGGTTAGATGATTACCAGCCTCGCCTTTCTCAACCCGCTTCCAACACCTGGTTACTAGGGTAACTGTACTGATCTCCGGTCTGTCTACCCACGTTGTGATTAGATCTTAGACAGACGGGATCAAACAGGGATTGGGGCCGTATGCAAGTTGAGTCCGACGGGGTGGCAAAAACACAAGTAAAAGAAAAAAAACTCACGAGACAAAAAATTACTGATAAAAAAGGGTAACAACCTTTTATATCTAATGTTCGTTACATAAAAATTGTTCTTACTTCCCGACCCGCTTCGTGGACTGTGGCACCAAGCTCCTATCATACAACTTAAAGACTTCGAATTGTCTACCCTTCAGAATTGTGTATGTCGGAGTGTGGTCTAGTTCGACACTGGGGCTAATCTCTACCAGTCGTTCACAGCTGATTTTTCTCTTCGGCTTGAGTTGGACGTATTTCTTCACTTCGATTTGGTTTGGTCGAATTTCTGTTCTTGGGCTTGGTTTGATTTCAACTTCTTCTTCCGTCCTGCAACTCTTTTCTGTCGACTGAGGTTGAACTGATTCGCTTGTTTGGCCTGCAACTTTACTGCCTGTCTGAGGTGGACCCTTCTCGCTGCCGTCCGGGGCTGAACTGATTTCTGTCGATTGGGGTCCTGCTTTTATTGACGACGCAACAAACTGGGGTGGGTCTGTCGGCGTCAGGGTTTTCTCGATAATTCCAAAAGTCGCACTACTTCTGATTTCCCATTATCGCTCTTATTTTCACCCCTACTTTCTCACAGTGCCTCTAGTGGGGAGGCGCATACCCATCTCTCCCGATCTCTCGTATGTCAGGTGACCGTTTTCGACCAATGGGTCTTGATCGAGCGTCCTTTCTCCTCTTCTCGCATATCACGTGACTGCTTTCGGCTAATGAGATTCTGGTTGGGCGTCTCCCGTACTACGTGACGTCTCCAATCGGGCGTGGCTTATCCCGTCCTTGTTCTGGGAAGGAACACCTTGCTAAAAAACAAAATCCAATTTGGCAAAAAAATGACAATCTTGGCCTTTCTCACCTTCCTGGTTCTTGTCAAAACAGTCCGCCGCTAATTACATGTGACTTCAGGAAGAATTTTTTTCGTCTTGCTGACGCTTTCTGTGAGCCAAGAACAATTGTTTTTTTTTTACCTCTTTGTTTTTGCTCAGACCTGATAGTCAAAAATCTTAATTATCTGAATTGAAAATGTCTTCACTTCATCATCGTGGGAGTTCTGATCTTTAACAGGTCAGAATCTGTATACAATTCCAGCGGTCACCTTCTCATCCCAAAAGACACTTTTCCCCGATTAATATTTCGTTTCCATTGTTCTAAAAAAATCCCATTTCTCCAAATTGATAATGAGTCTTCTACACAAAAGTAGGCCAGATGCTCCGATCGACATTTTTTTATCAATCGCACATATGTTCATACACTTTTACCAAGCCTGTTTTCTTTCTTTCTTTTAATGACTTTTCATTCTAAATAACAATTCCATTGTCTTTCGAAATTCGGTCAGGCACGCTGGCCTAGATACCTTTTTTGACACCTGTTTTCGCTAATGACCGGCCTTTTGCATTACTCATCCTCTTTCTTTCTTTTCCTCCCTCTCTCTCTCTTTTTCCCTTCCTTTTTTTCTTTTTTCTTTTCCTTTAGGATCGCCTAAGTACAATTAGAGAATTATTCTCGAAACTCAATTATTCTTCGTCTAAAAAACTAACAACTGGTTAATAATAATTAAAAAAAAATTAAATCATATTTCTATGAATATTTCTTTTTTCTAATAATGCGGGGTGCGACAGTAGGAACTGCTTGATAATACTACAAAAAGTATCAGAATCACAAATACTGTTTTCGCGTCAAGATAATATGTTGCTTAGCTTTTAAAGGGCATTATTATTTATCCTAATGCGCCTTTGGATTACGATGTCGCATTTTACATTCTGTTTTAAAACATTTCCTAGATATTTAAATATTTGTACGTGCTTTATTTTGGTGTCTACACATGGAATTTTAATGTTGGTCTGTTAATTTTGCTCACAACCATATAGACTGTCTTCTTAGAATGGATGTCCAGTCATTTCTTCTGGCTTTCTAACTTCTGTATAGGCGCCTGTAGTTTCCTTTCTGTATCTGTTATCAATATTCTGCCTTCTTCCTTATCTAATATCGTTAAGACTGTGGCCGCCATTAATGTATTCTGGTAGGAGTTCTAATTGATATTTAGGTTGAGGGGCAAAATCTGCGCACTATAGGGATGATCTATTGAAACTATAGTTACACATTTTTTTAATCGATTTCACCCCATCCAAGATACTAATGCCACTACGCGTGAAAATGTTATTTACTAGTTATTTAATTTTCATATGCGCTGTTCAAAATGTCCTCCTTCTTTTTCAAAACACATATCAATTCTGTGCTCACATGATTCATTAACACGTCGGAGAGTTTCTTTTGTCTTTTTATTGCATTCGTATATAATTTTTTCTTTAAATTCCTCAATATTTCTAGGAGGCGTATGATAACTGATTTCAAATGGCCCCACAGAAAAATAATTCGTGGGTGTGAGGTCTGGTGATCTTGGTGGACACTTAACAGGACCTCTATGACGTGCAACTTTTGCCTTTTGTAGTATCTTTTTATTCAGTTGTAATATCAGGCCTTATTAAAAAAATATGTCATAACTTTGATACACACTAGCGATTACATATAGAGAGATAGGGTAAATATTCAAACCATATGTCGCTGTAAACTGGGAATTAATTTATTATAGCATTTCATTAATGATTATTTTCATACTATCTTATTCTACAAGCCGTGATATAGACAGCATTTATTAAGCAAATCCACTCTAATGGTTACGTATATACTCATAGAGAATATGAAATTCAATGTATATAGTGAAGTCGAATAGGAATTATTGTACCATAGGACTTCATTAGCATTTTGACGTGTTGCAGTTATTAGTACGCTTATCTCTCTAGATCCATGACGACTGAGTCGTGAGTTCGATCCGCACTGGGTGATCAATACTTTTGCCGATGTAACAAACCTAGGCTATATGATTTCGTTGGTGGTGATTTTAATACTAACTTTTTATCTAAACTAAAATGGTGATAGAATTTTGCAAACAAATATATCACAAGATTCGTCCACTCTAATGAGTATAGAGCGTTTCCCTAAAGTCTGGACACATAGGGAAATCTTATTAATTATATTTTCTTAACTGCACAGATAAAACATAGTTTTGTCGAAAGAAGAAAAAAATCAACATTTATGGGATATGCTAAAGAATACGTACTCAATAAAAAAAAAAAAAATCACAGATGCAACGCACTTGACTGAACACAGAAAGAGAGAATGTGCTAAAATTGACTGCACCGTGACGTTATTGGATCGATTTTACGTGTATATTGCAAATCGCATCAACCTTTCCATTACAGATGATAAAAATAATATTGATGATGTTATTTGCTAATATTCAAATTAAATAAAATTATTATTTATCCTAATCCACCTTTGGATTACGGTGTTGCATTTTACAGAACGTAAAATGCGACTCAGTAATCCAAAGATGGATTAAAATATTTCCTAGATATTTAAATGTTTGTACGTGCTTGATTTTGGTGTCTACAAATGGAATTTTAATGTCGGTCTGTTCCTTTTGCTCACAACCATATAGACTGTCTTCTTACAATAGATGTCCAGTCATTTCTTCTGGCTTTCTAACTTCTGTATAGGCGCCTGTAGTTTCCTTTCTGTATCTGTTATCAATATTCTGCCTTCTTCCTTATCTAATATCGTTAAGACTGTGGCCGCCATTAATGTATTCTGGTAGGAGTTCTAATTGATATTTAGGTTGAGGGGCAAAATTGCGCACTATAGGGATGATCTATTGAAAATATAGTTATACATTTTTTAATCGATTTCACCCCATCCAAGATACTAATGCCACTACGCGTGAAAATGTTATTTACTAGTTATTTAATTTTCATATGCGCTGTTCAAAATGTCCTCATTAATTTTCAAACACATATTAATTCTGTGCACAGATTCAAACATCGGAGAGTTTCTTTTGTCTTTTTATTGATTCGATAAATTTTTCTTTAAAGAATATTTCTAGGAGGCGTAATAAAAAAAAATGGCCCCAGAAAAAATTCGTGGGTGTGAGGTCTGAACGGACAGAACAGGACCTCTATGACGTGTTTTGCCTTTTGTAATCTTTTTATTCGGTTGTAATATCAGGCCTTATTAAAAAAATATGTCAAACTTTGATTTCACGATTACATATAGAGAGATAGGGTAAATATTCAAACCATATGTCGCTGTAAACTGGGAATTAATTTATTATAGCATTTCATTAATGATTATTTTCATACTATCTTATTCTGGAAATCATGATATAGACAGCATTTATTAATAAATCCAAATGGTTACGTATACACTCATAGAAAATTTGAAATTTCTATATAGTGAAGTCGAAAAATTATTGTACCATTTCATTAGCATTTTGACGTGTTGCAGTTATTAGTACGCTTATTCTCTAGATCCATGACGACTGAGTCAGTTCGATCCGCACTGGGTGATCAAAAACAATAAACCTACTGTTTCGTTGGTGGTGATTTTAAAAACTTTTTATCTAAACTAAAATGGTGATAGAATTTTGCAAACAAATATATCACAAGATTCGTCCATTCTAATGAGTATAGAGCGTTTCCTAAAGTCTGGACATGAAATTTATTAATTATATTTTCTTAACTGCAAAATAAAACATAGTTTTGTCGATAAAAATAAAAAAATCAACATTTATGGGATTTGAAATTATACGTATCAAATAAAAAAAAAAAAAATCACAGATGCAACTTATTGACTGAACACAAAAGAGAAAAACTAAATTTAGATGTTATTGGATCGATTTTACGTGTATATTGCAAATCGCATCAACCTTTCCATTACAGATGATAAAAAATAATTTGATGTTATTTGCTAATATTCAAATTAAATAAAATTTTATTTATCCTAGAACCTTTATTACGGTGTTGCATTTTAAGAACGTAAATGCGACTCAGATAATCCAAAGATGGATTAAATATTCCTAGATATTTAAATGTTTGTACGTTTGATTTTGTCGTCTAAAATGGAATTTTAATGTCGGTCTGTTCCTTTTGCTCACAACCATATAGACTGTCTTCTTACAATAGATGTCCAGTCATTTCTTCTGGCTTTCTAACTTCTGTATAGGCGCCTGTAGTTTCCTTTCTGTATCTGTTATCAATATTCTGCCTTCTTCATTATCTAATATCGTTAAGATTGTGGCCGCCATTAATGTATTCTGGTAGGAGTTCTAATTGATATTTAGGTTGAGTGGCAAAAGTTGCGTACCATAGGGACAATCTATTGAAAATATAATTATACATTTTTTTAATCGATTTCACACCAACCAAGATACTAACGCCACTATGCATAAAAGCATTACACATAGGAAGTCTCATTAATTATATTTTCTTAACTGCACAGATTAAACATGGTTTTCTGAGAAATGCTAAAGAATGCGTACTTAATAAAAAAATCACAGATGAAACACACTTGACTGAACGCAGAAAGAGAGAATGTTCTAAAATTGACGGCATCGTGGCGTCATTGCAACGATTTCACGTGTATCTTGCAAAGCACATCAACCTTTGCATTACAAATGATGGAAATCATATTGAAGATGTTATTTGTTAATATTCAAATTCAATAAAGTGGCGTTGAAAATTTGATTTCTTGAAAATAGTCATTTTTGCCTATGTGTTCAGAATTTAGGAACATTCTCTATGCAGTCACAGCAAACAATAAACGTACTGTCTGGAGAAAAAAAATAACATTGTAACCAGAAATCCATTTAAATACCTTGCTAAAATTCTAATGAAATTTATACCTCCCGAAAATAAATATCCTGATATAAATATTATTTTATATTTGAAATTATCTATCAAATAATTTAACTTATTTGAAACAAAATTCGAAACCTCATTTAGATGTTATTTCCGTTTGGACAGTCATATACAGATAATCTACAGAATAGAGAAACATAATTTATAATTGCTTGTATCTCCAACTGTACAATTTTCATGAGAATATTTAATGTATAAATGACATCACAGATATAGGATAAAATATAACAGGATAAATATATGTTGGTTTATTGTCGAATGCTTATGAATCTAGTTTATACAGGCATGTATTCGATAATTCTTGTTAGTGAAGTGAAGTTGCCTAGTTCAATCATTTAGTAGTGACTTAATATTGGTGTCTAAAGCAAAATTACTCATGTTGACGAACAAAATAATTCGTTTTTTTTTACGAAAGTTTTTTCTATAAGTTTTACGCAGTACTTTCAAAATAATAATAATAATAATAATAATAATAATAATAATAATAATAATAATAAACAAATCTCAAGAAATAAGGACGCCGTTACAGAATGTTCTTGGGCTTGGTTTGATTTATTATTCATTATTCGGACAACTGACTTCATTTTTGTCGCCACGTTTATCATAACGTTTCGGCCGTTGTATGCTCCAGCCTTCTTCAGGTGGTTGGAATGTCGAACTGAACCCTTTATTTTGCTCACTGGGGTAGACTGTTCTAGTTCCACGTGCCATGTCTAATGGATGTTTGTTATCTCCTGTTAATTCCCCTCTGAAAGTTCTCCACTGTCTTAACGCCTTTATCCACTGTGCCATGTCCCCTCGGGGCCACATGACACAGTGGATAAAGGCGTTGGTTAGATCCAGTGAAAGGACTCAAAGAGTGTGAGTTCAATACCTAGTTAAGGCAGTGGAGAACTTTCAGAGGGGAATTAACAGGAGATAACTGACATCCATTAGACATGGCACATGGAACTAGAAGAGTCTACACCAGTGAAATAAAGGGTTCATTTCGACATTCCACCCATATGAAGAAGACCGGGCGTACAACGGTCGAAACGTTGTGATAAACATGGCGACAAAAACGAGGACACTAGTACGAATAATGTAAATAGTGTAGTCTATTATTATTAGTCTAACGCAGGCGAAGATATGTCTATTAATGATCTAATTTCTGCTTGTTTGGTGTTAACATGACATAGGAAAATCAAAACATCGTAGCGATATATTAGTTAACGCACAAAAAAAAATAACTTGATAAATAAGGCAGTGGCGTAGCTAGAGTAAACGTCACTCGGGCGGTCCGCTCAAATGTCACCCCAATGACCCCGATTCACCCTATGCTGAATGGTTAGCTGTAGCTAAATTTTCATACATGTTCTACCGCTACTTTACTCTACTGACCGGTACGTTACTGTTTACATGTATGATCCAAGACAAAATCCAATACGACAAAATAATCAGTTTAAATAAAAGAATTTTTAAAATGCAACTGTTCACTTTCAGAACAACTAAATACAAAACACGGCAATACACAAAAGAATGACATTCGATACTATGCTCTTAGAATGAATGTTTTCTTGTTTTCATTGGGGCAAACTGGTCAATAACATCGTCAAAATCTGTTTGTCTTGTAAGCTCGTTTTCAATGGACAGCACAGCCAGATCCGAAAGTCTCGACTGGCTCATGGTTGACGTAATTTTCTGTTGCTAATTTTCCGGTGTCCAATTTTCCGTTGCATCGTTTTCTGGGTACCATTTAATTATCAATGATGTTTGAAAGTAATTTTCTTGACAAAAATGTTCTATTTAATTTTTTCTGACGAGAGAACAAAACTTGGGGGGGGTCATAAATTATTGCTGGGGGGTCATAAATTATTTCTGGCGGGTGGGGGTCATATGCCCGCCTGCGAAACCCTGTGTCTCCACCACTGTTTTCAGACTATTTTTGGCACCTGAGCCTGGTTGAAAAATTTTGTTGGGGGTGAAATTGTATTACCCCTCCTGTGCTGTCACCCGGGGCCGTCCGCCCCCTCGCATCCCCTTGCTACGCCACTGAAATAAGGCACTTTTTGAGGAATTCGCTATGTAACAATCATGCACAAATGTATGTGACAATACCTCTAATAAAGATTGCATATTGTAAGTTTTAGTTAACTTCTGTTTCTTTAGTATGTTTTTATTATCATGACATCTTATTTGATATAATAGAATTATTTCCTGATAATCCCTCCATGGCTTTGAATTATCTTTCACTTAGTCTAGTTGACACGAAGTCTAAATATCCTTATCTACACTGCCAATTTACATATAAGGTGGGCAGCGACCAAGTAAAGGTAAAATGATCGTAGCATATTTGACTGAAATTTGAACTTCTCTCTTCGATTCCATTTTTTAAGCTGATAACCGTTGTCCCACGCATACCGTCTTGAAAAGAAAATAATATCTCGACTTTGAAAGAGGAAAATAATACAAGACAGTTTTAATATAAATTATATAAAAAAGGAAGGGAGTCCGAGTTTAAACTCCACCTTCAACAGCCTTGATGTCTTCTCGATCTTTTGATAAGATACGATCACGGCTACGACTAGCTTGGACCGGCTCGGAGCTGGACCAGCTAGGACAAGCCAAGACCAGCTATGACTAGCTTAGACCAGCTCTGACAAGCTTGGACAAGCTATTACCAGCTTGGACTAGCGGCCGAGTAAAAACACTCGGGTCCCCACGTTAAAAACAGACCTTGTGCCACAACCTGACTCAGTGGGGGTGGTGGGGTCAAGTAAATAAATCACCTTCAACAGCCTTTAGATATTCCACGAACAAGAGTCATATAACGCAATAAGGCCATTGAGGCAACACATGATCTGTGGTGTATCTCGGGAAACATAATCTGAGAGAGCCAATCCCTCTTCCAGCTCTTTTTGAATTCAATTTTCCTTCATTCGGATCTGTTGCCTAAAAAGTATTGAAGTGACTAACATTAATTTTTATGGGTGTTTTAATTTTTTAAGATTGGATTCCACCCAAGGTAAGCTAGCCGAAAAACGCTAGACCTTAACAGGTAATGTGAGTGCTATAATTTCCTATTCGGTAACGGAACTACTTTAGTTGAAATGGAAGATACAAAGTTGATAGTTGTATTAAAAAAATCTTTATTTACGTATACAGATTTCAGGAAGAAGTGTGGTAAAGCTAACAAGACCCACGGCTTATATAGACAACGGGAATAGACAATTTCATTTCACTATACAACAGTGAGGAAAAGTATATTCATAATTTCTCCAAAGGAATTAGTGCGACGTGAACAAAATAGACGTGGGCAGAATTTGAACTTGCTACGACAACTCTAATTTAGATGTTAAAAATTACATTATCAGATTATTCAGAAATATTAAATTTTCTTTAGTGGGTGCATCTAATTTTTGCATTGCCTTGATCTGTGTGTCCTGAAGACCGGAAAGTGACTGTCGAATATTCTGTGATAGATTTTTTTCTGTCGTAGAGGAAAGCAAGTGAAATATCGATTGATGTTGGGAATAATAATTTTGTTAGTAATTATTCCACTGAATACAAAATATATAGACGCGGTTAAAAGAAAAAAAATCACTTTCTAGGGGGAAAAATCCGGCTCTCAAGTTCAAATGCTAATCCTGATGGTAATATTACACTTTAAAGGGGCGTATTTTATTCTTAATTAAACATTCGGCACTCTTTGACTCGGCAAATATTGTCTTTTTCTACAGGTTAACTCTGAGAAATTTATAAAATAGTTCTTTGCCTTAAACAATTTCTCAAAAAACATGTTACACAATTCTCGTGTTATCGCTCTTTCCAGTATTGATGGGCATTTTCTTTCTAACATTTGGGTCGTCGTATCGTGGAACGTCGACATCTTGATTATATCTCTGCCAGTTGAAAATGATCAAGTAATGGGGTTTATCTTATTTGTCACAGTTAATTGTTTGTGATTCTGTAGCGCCAGCCAAGGAGGTTTCGAAGAAGTATGGTCTCGCTGCTGAAACCTACACGCTTAAATAAACCCACAAGTTTTATTTTTCTCTTGTTAATATTCTCGTGAAGCGTTGTGCGATGATTTCTCTGAAAACTGTCTATTTTGAGGGCCCGCGATAATTTGTGGTTTAACGCTTTCTCGGCCCCGTTTATATCACGCCTCATTATCATCAATTTTAATTCGTAATTTCTCTTGCAGCATGATCGGCAAAAAAGAAAAAAAAAATCTCTATTCAGATAGAAACCAAAAAAAAAAAAAAAACATCCTTTCGCCAAAGGTCCCACCGACTCACGTGACGCTATACTGTATTCAAGTGAGTTACAGGGGTGTATTTAAATGATCAGGAAAATATAAAAATATAAATTTACAAATTTAAAACCTAATGACACGGCTTGATTATATGACGCATTTCTGTAAAAATAATCGACATTCTCTCTGCAATTAATCTTCTGTAATTGCAATTAATTTTTGCTTCGTAATCATTCATGATATAATATTTAATAATTAACACAGATTTCATTTTCCTATTAATTATAATTTCTGTTAATTTTGATTACATGATATTTTCAACTTTTCGCCGTGTATTCTCAGGTCGTTTTATATTCTACAACCTTAAATAGCATGATCGGAAAGAAAGAACTAGTTTCCATCAAGATTTAAGCCTACCTGGCCTTTAAAGCCGACCTGTAACGTTTAGGAATGGTGAACTCTTTTACTAAAATAAATTTTTCATGTCTTCGCGACTCAACCCCATTTGGTAAAAGACCTCCAGGCCTTCCCTGCGAGAGTAACTCGTTCATTTTTTTTTATAAAAATCAACTTTTGGCGATATTCATTAAGGAAGACTAAACGCGTAATAATGTCTCACTGTGATAGAATTTTTTCCTTAGAGGGAGCATCACTTCTGAGACAAGTCTTTTAAAGAAAAGTTTTAAACTAGTTATGTATTTAAATTTTTCAGCGGGAAAAAAAACAAACATTAATAAGAATAGTAAACGAAAAAAGCTGCAATAACGTTAAATTTTGTAATAAAATAAAAATAGTACTTTTCTTTTATATGCAATCTTTTGTAAGGCGGGTGTCGCAGTTGCCCTTCCGTAATCTGAAATCAATTTGAGGGAAACAGTTGTCACTGTTCTACGACCAGGTGGATTGCATCATTATTTTTAGATGAGGACATTTTCCTTCACAATTATTATTAAATTTTAACTTTGTAGTTTTGATTTACATATTTTAAACGTGCAATAGTAATTGTTTGATTTTTTTTTGCTGGAAATTATATTATGAGATAAAAAAATCTTACTAGCACTATCTATCGCGCGCGAGAAAGTTTGCTTAAGAGTAGATTTGATCTTTTTTTTTTTGTTTTGTTTTGTTTAAAGTGATATTCTCTATGTACTAAGCCCGAAGTATGAATTCGAAGTCTAATTGCCAAAAAGTTTGTGTCTGTAAATGCCCAAACCCTAATGATATAAAGGTAATTGTTTGGTTTGGTTTGGCTTTTGTTTTACGGCTTATCAACCTCAATGGGTTATTTAATGCCAACAAAATTTTTGTTGCTGGTAATATTTTTTTTCCTTCATAAATCTATTTTTGGTAATATTTTTTCCTTCAAAAATGTTTTACTGGCAATAATTTAAAAACAAAACAAAAACTATCTCTGGTATTAAAATCTATGTTTACACTTTAATAGTGTTTTGACCCCAGTTTGGGCGTTAACTATTTGCCCATAGCTGGAACCTTAACGGGTACTACCACCCTGGGTCAGGGTGAACCTGGGAACATAAGCAATTAAGCTCCTCAAAACCTTCTGATCAGAGACCTTGCTGTTGGACGTAGTTTATCATCATACCCATCATGGAAAGGTAAGTGTCTTCATAATTTAAATAAGCATTTATTTTACTAAGCAAGTGATTATTTTTATTCGTCGTCATTATAATTTAAAAGCGAATATCAGCAACTTTTAGAAGGAATTTGTAGCGATATATTTCAAATAAAATTTCAGTTATGGCGGGACTTATTGATGCTATGCCTGTCGAGTGTTTCCTGTTTTATATGGAAGCTACTAATGGATAGCGGCTCGGATTGATGAATCGGAGAGCCGAGTTCGAATTCCAGTCGAATCCATTACATACCATTTACGTGCTAATACCCTTGGGAAAGGTATGAATCTTCTTCTCTCCCCAGCTATGGCTAAATAGCAGGACAGATTCCTCGGAGAAAGTAAGTTTTAATTCAAAACTGTATGTAGCCCTGGCTATACAGATAAAGAAAGGATCAGTTAGAATTGGTTCAATGATCCCGACTACGGCCGAATCTAGTATATATTAAAAAAAAAAAAGTCAGTGTTTGTGTAAGTATGAAATCTTTTGGTAAAGAAATCTGCGACTTTTAAATCCAAAAGCATAGTAAAAACTTCTGTCCATGTATAATTCCGCAGCATAATTTTAAGAAATTTGTGGCTGTACAGGTCAGACACATTAAGGTAAAAAAGTTCGTCTTTGTTAAGCACGAAGGCTAATGGTAAAAACTACGAGTTTTCTGACGGCTTATAATGGAAGAAATTATCATCTCAAAATGCCGAAAACTAATGATAGAAATGCCAGTTTAGTCCGATGTCTAACGGTAAACGTCATTATTTACGAAGCCTAATACAGTGTAACCTGGATATAAGTGAGTTGTCGGGACCGGAGACTAAGTCTCTTATACCCGGGTTTCTCTTATATCCGGGTCGGGTCTAATTTATATACATTAACACAGGCTCTAATTTGGGACCAGAGAAAATCTCTCTTATATCCGGGTCTCTTATATCCGGGTTACACTGTAGTAAAAAGAGTCCGTGTATGTATAATTCAGAATCCTAGTTGTAAAATAATTGAACTTGTAGACGATCGAAAGCTAATTGGTAGACAAGTCTTTATCCATATAATTACAAAGCCTAATGGTAAAAATTTCGTATAAATCCCAAACCATATGGCAAAAAACTCCGTATATGTATATTTTGAAATCCAAAAAGAAAAAAGTCCATATCTTTATGTCTCCGAAGATAATGCAAAAAATAGAACGTATTTCCATGTTGATATTCTAACGGTAACATAGATCTGGCAAAAGGCCGAAAATATCGAACTCTCTATTCAGTTGGAATGGTTTAAGCGGGACAAACTTGCTATGCACTACACCATGTTGAAAAAATGATTTTCTCATCGTAGCTTACATTTGACACAAGGCCGAAGTTATAGCGACCCAGTGATGATCGAACTCATTATTCAGTCGTAATTGATTTAGCGAGACAAGCTTGCTTAATCATTAGACCACGTATTAGTGTCCTAAAATGATTTTATAAACGTAGCATAAATATGACACAAGGCCGAATGTATGGGTCACCCGCTGAGAATCGAACTCACTATAGTTTTCTATTATTTTAGCAAGACAAGTTTGCTAACCATTGCACCACGTCGAAGTGTCCAAACCTTACTTGTATGAATCCGAATGTTAATCGTAAAACAAGGTTTATTTTAAAAAACAAGTAAATACCTTCATGCCTTTTCACTACTGTTATTTAAGAGTGAATTGGACACCTCGAGAGGTGTAATGGTTAGCAAGCTTGTCTCGCTATAACAATTACGATTGAGTAGTGAGTTCAGTTCTGACAGGGTGCCCCATACTTTCGGTCTTGTGCCACATCTAAGCTAGGCTTGGAAAATCACTATTTAAAAGTGAATAAAACAGTAGAATTTATTAGCAAAAGATTTCAAATAAAATTTCAACTATGACTATACCCGCCGAGTGTTTCCTGTTTAAATACAGATACTAGTAGATAAATTTTAAACTCAAGTATATGTCTATATTTAAAATGTTGATTATCAGTGCAAGTCAGATGCAGTTGGAGGACAGAGGCCATATCACGGTGTGTAAGAGTTTCTTTATTCCTCAGTTTGGAAGATAGTTATGGAAGCTCGACTTGCCTAAGGATGCAACCACTCAATCTCTTGATATATTTCACCTCACCTTTGAGAAGCGCGGACAGAACTGAAACAACACCATTTATCAATGACGGAAAAAACAGCGAAAACTGTAGCTCAACTAAGTTAACTGAATGCATGCTGGCAACAATTACATTATCTTTTATCTATATATATATATATATATATATATATATATATATATATATATATATATATATATATATATATATATATATATATATATATATATATATAAAATTGGTGTATACGGAATAAATTCCAATAACCAACAATTACTATTCATTTTGTTTCAACACTTCTGGTGTCGTATCAAGTGATGATGTTAAGACACTAGAGGTGGTGAAACAAAATGACTATTTTTGTAGTGATTTTATAACATATTTATGTTATAATCTTTAAATAAATAATTACATATACATAAATATATATATATATATATATATGTGTGTGTGTGTATGAAGAAATATACTCTTAAGGTGTTTCTATATTTATGGGATAAAGTGCTCAATATCACAGAGCGTGTGTAAATATAAAAGCGGATATTGAAGTCAACATTTAGAGGCGACAAGCTGTTTCATGCTAGGCCTGACGATTGCGTATAGCATGAAACAGCCTGTCGCCTCTAAGTGTTGAATTAATATCCACTTATATATATATATATATATATATATATATATATATATATATATATATATATATATATATACTGTTTTGCGCGATGTCGCGTATCGTGTGACCCCTAAATTTTCACTTCTAAAAAAATTTTTAACATGCGTCTCGTGTATCGTGCGTGTTCCTTTTTTGAGAGGCCAAATTACAATAGACTAACCTCTTTTCCTCTTTATCTCGTCTAGTTAAATAAGTTAAAAAAGTAAAAGAAAATGATAAATTTATCGTTAATAACGCTATGCTCGTCGCGTAAACGCGTACAGCGATAAACAATCGAACAAGAAACAGCTAAACATCTTATAAAGGTAGAAATATGGAAAAGATGCATATTCGCTATGTTTGTATTTTATAAAACGATACTAATATGGGAATATTACGTGCATTATTATTGAATACATTTAAGTAAAACAAACATTTTATCAAACTCATGTTCATTTTAAATACAGCTGTACTTTTTGACTACAGTAAATGGATATATATTAATTTGCTCAACGACGTAGCCAGGGCTAGCAGTACATACACAAATTTTATATGTCGTGTATGATACAACCTCTTTAAAATTAGCGTCAAAATT
This sequence comes from Acanthosepion pharaonis, assembly GCA_903632075.3. Lineage (NCBI taxonomy): Eukaryota > Metazoa > Mollusca > Cephalopoda > Sepiida > Sepiidae > Acanthosepion > Acanthosepion pharaonis. The sequence goes on along the minus strand of CAHIKZ030000222.1, from coordinate 2,544,034 downwards.
AAGTCATCAAAAGTCGCATGATACGCGAGTATATACAGTGTGACCCGGATATAAGAGAAACCCGGATATAAGAGATTTTCTCTGGTCCCAAATTAGAGCCTGTGTTAATGTATATAAATTAGACCCGACCCGGATATAAGAGAAACCCGGATATAAGAGACTTAGTCTCCGGTCCCGACAACTCTCTTACATCCGGGTTACACTGTATATGTATTTCTACAAGTCTTTAATCGGATATGTCTGGATTACAGTTAATATTTTTTTCAATCCATTGTTTTCTGAACCCTATATTTTTTGTAAAGTATTATAATATATTTATTTCCACAAATCTTCCATCGGATATGTCTGGATTCCAGTTAATATTTTTGTTCATTTCCATCCATTGTTTTCTGAACCCTATTTTTAATTGTTTTATCCAACGGAAAATAAGTAAAATATCATGGAAAAATATGTTTTTAACGTCTTAGGTATTATCTAAAAATAAATATTGACAATATGGTAGGTGAAATATTATTGGTTATAAGAGTCAGCTCAGCCCTGATGTAGTCCAATATATTCCCCGTGTCCTTGTGCCTGACGAATTATTTTCTATCCAATAATTCATTTCTCACAAGAAACATCGCACATCTCTCGCTGCTCTGTCGCTATTTCCTTGGAAAGTGTACAGACGAACTATATTCTTTAGTTCCACTTGTTCTAATATTTACGGCGATATATTTATTCTGTAAATAATACAAAGTTGTGGCACATGGCCGAAGTGCAGGTGGAGAAAAGGCTGGTGTTTCACTAGCTATCCTATTCCTAGTTAACCACAATCATGACCCATTCATTCATCACAATTACTTATCCACCACAAGAACTCATCCATCACCTTTCAATCCTACACACACCACAATACCACATATACACAACCCCCATGAATTAAAGGTTTAAAATTAAGGTTCGCACTCTGACATTTACGGCGATGATCTGCTCTACAGCGAACATTCACTTCGTATTCCTTTGATGTACAGTATTTACATTAGTCGGACTATTATCCTCATCTTTGTCGCCATATTTGTCACAACGTTTCGGCCTTCGTCAGGTGGGTGGAATTTCGAACATCTTGAGGACATCTGGGTATGGACTTCTGGGTATTATAAACCTAATGGTTTTAGCAACCATTTTTTTACCAGTGCTCATATTGCAATTTTTGCTGTTATCATTACATGTTTTGCAAATATGGCGACAAAGATGAGGACAATAGTCCGACTAATGTAAATACTATACATAATACCTCCTCTCAGAAATATAGACAGACTCCTTTGATGTTATGTTTCACTCGAGCAACAGCTTCCTGCAAACCACTGCTTTGACGAACCCATTTCCAAGAGGGGACTTTCTTATGACCCATGGTAATCTTTATATATTAGAAAATTATATATATATATATATATATATATATATATATATAATTTCAATAGCTATACAATTAATAGTTATTTTTTAAAAAAATCATAAATGACTCTCAAATTGCATGCTGAATCAACCACAAATAAATTAACCATTTTTTATTCGCCATTCCATTTTTAGTACAGTGAATATTTAGTGTGCAAATGGAAAATCCCAACATGCAAATTAACAATTGGTGATACAAAAATCAAACAACAGTTTAAATATCCGAGAAGTTTTTAAGAGGACGGAAAGTGCGACATTAATATCGGAAGGCCAATTGTGATAGCAAAAAGAGCATTCCAAAAGCTAAGTAAAGTATTAAGAAAAAGGAGAATTTAATTAGAAACAAAGAAAAATAATATTGAACTGTTTCGTAATATCAGTCTTCCAATATTCAAGTTAATGCTAGGCAATCTCCTCACAAATCTTTGAAGCAACATTTATAGGGTTCTACAGAAATATGCTGGGCATATAATGAACCAAACATGTGAGCAACGGCTAAGTTTTACACAAAAGAAGTTCACTGATGCATAACATCATAAAGAGACAGCGGGAATTTCTAGGGCACATAATGAGGAAAGAGGGCTTGGAAAAATTGATATTCTCAGGACTGATTTAAGGCAAGGCAGATAGAAGAAAACGACGCATAAGTTAGAGAGCGTATGTAAATGAATAGTAGAAAAGCGACAAACTACAGGAAATTGTGGAGAGCCATGATTGCCACCATCTTTATGGAACACGGCACATAGAAAAAGAAGATAGATAGAAATACATAATTACTGATTTTTATTCATATAATCACTACCGGATATTTACAAACCTGTTTTTATAAACCTCTAATTAAAACTGTTTTTTTAAATTTTTTTTATAAATAAATATCAGATTTTACGACTCTCATTGATGAGTTAATATTAATATTTCAAATAATAAATGTTGTTACAAATTTTAAATTCAAATTGAACTTTTATCATAAAAAAATTAAATATACTTTGAAAATCATTACCAGCAACGTTGTATTATACCAATTTAATTGTGGAAATATTGATTTGCAGAGGAGAATTTGACATTGTATATACAGACAAATATCTAAGATACTTACAGCAGCAGTATGGGACACAAAATGATAAATTGGAGGTCATCTTCGAGCCATTATCAGCCACCCATTAATAATGGACACATCGATTAGTCCTCAGTCACCGAGTAAAGTATTCCAATTTATATAGTTGTTTGCAATGGCAAAAAGTTCAAGCAATGCTAAAGCGGTGGGTTTAAAGTGGGATCGGTTGCATTCTACCCAAATGTCTGATTGATGATAGGTCATTTCAGCGCGTTTAATTTCTTCAAATATATCTGCATTTCATATACATAATTATACTGAAAATCCTTTTCTTTCATCTATGCCTCTCGATATATTCGTCCTTGCTTTGAATATTGCTACCACATCTGGTCTATTGTTGCAGCTATATTTTTAGAAATTCTTGATAAAATCCAAAGTAGAATCTGCAATGTTATTGGCTCCGACATGTCATCTCGGGTTCAGTCGATTTCCAACAGCCGTAACGTAGCTTCACCGTGTTTTTTCTATACATACTTTCATAGGTAACTGTTCTGATAAACTTTCTGAATGTTTAAAATGATTAGAATTTTGTACTATAGTACAAAATTTTAATCATTGTAAACATTCACTAAAGTTTTTTTTAAGTTGTTATTTTATTCCCAACAGACAAATTGTGCACATATGGGAACAAATTAGAACTTCATAGAGACATGAGGTATTATGGTGACTGTACTGAGAATGCTAAGTAAGAATGTGTTGTTTTGATGGAAGGAATACTGTGATGTGTTTGGGTCATTAATTGTGGCTAAGTTTAAGATAAGAGAGACTAAAGACTAACCTTCCCTTATCAACCTTTTTGTCCTTGTGCTACATTTTATATTCCCAAAATAAATAATACTCTCCTCTATAGTAACTTTATGAATTTAAGCACTGTACTAGATTGGCAGAAAGGTCTCATTATCTTACAGTTGAAATGGCTAGATATAACCATAAGTTCTATGTTAGCATTTTCTTTTATTGTACTTTCGCTTGCATAACTCTTTTTCCGGCTTCTTACTCTATCAACACTGATCTTCGAAAATGTAAATGCAATATTAATTGTTATGTTCTGTCTTCCTGATTGTTATTTTTTTATTGCCTTGTCTGCTTAATAGGAAGTTTTTCTCACATTATCTAGCACGCAGTAAATCCCCTTGCGTCTTAGTCTCTTTTTGAATTGCTTGGTGCAAACGATTAAAGAAAAAATACCCTTTTTCTTAAAAAGAAAACTATCCAAAACTGAATTAACCAAAATAGGAACGATGCTCATTTGAAATGTTTATAAATTAACGGGATCTGAGTCTAGATTCTTTGTATATCAGATGCCGTGGGCCTTCCCTTTGTAAACAGAAGGAATGATTATTGGGTCTAAATGTTATTGGACTCTAGTTTTCTTGAAATTCATATTTTCCCCACTTCCATTCGTTATATTAATTTAATTTACACGCTTATATATTTTTTATATCCCAGAAAATAAACTTGATAAGACTGGGACGAAACCAGTTGTTCTTTTTTAGCATTTTTAAAATGTCATATAAATTTTGCTTTTTCCTAGCTATCGTTAAATAAATATATATTCGTGCGAATGTTTCTTAGATTGAAATCACTTTTCTATATTTTACAGTACAGGATAGTTGTAGTGAGTCTAATGTTCACCGAGGTCCCACTACTCTGGTCTTCATTGAAACTAAAATAATATCCATAAATAACTATTTTGCCTTCATCAAACAATCCAATTATAATCGTAGAGAAACGACACTTAATCAATTAGATATGAGGTAGAATTCAAAGTATCTCACTTTCAAAGTTGAATTACAAACGATATGTGTTAATGGAACAAGTCTCACTACCTTGTAGGTATGTAATAAACTTGGCTCTGTAGTGAACCAAGACCAGATGAAAGTAAATAAAGATGAGGTGTTTGCGTTTGAGTTAATCTTTAATAACTGTAGAAAGTCTGCCAACATTTGCAATCTGCGTTCAAACACACTGAATATCTAGGGATAAATATTAGCGTTGGTCCGAAGTATGCCAAGTTCTTCAAACGCAAAACAGCCCCTTGTTTGCTTTCATGGTATTAACTAACCTTACTAGCTACAAGGTCAAACGGAGGCAGATATGAATCGGAAGATGGCGTTGCGCCAATCATGTAAGTAAAGAAGATCGAATTAGAAAATCCTGTCATTTAGTTGGACCAAAAACAGCGACGAAGCACATGAGAGTTCGCGTCTCGTTATGCATTTAACATATTTATTTTAAGACTATTTATTAAACTTCTTTCCTCTTTTAATATAATCTAGACAGAAGTAGAAAGGTGGCTTATTACCAACTGGAAAGGAATGCCATGATCATATTTTAGGGGGTGGGTGATCGTGTGCATTACTAAGTTAGAAAACTATATTTTATACAAGATTTATTTAAATCAATATATAATTAATACAGGGATTTAATGCAAAGGTGTAATAACACGTTATGTTCATACACAACTTAATACCAGCATATTTAGAAATCTGTAGCGGATTTTAAATTTAATTTTATACCAGACTTTACAGTGATCATTAACGTATATATATATATTAACGTATATATATAAATATATATATATATATATATATATATATATATATATATATATATATATGTGTGTGTGTGTGTGTGTGTGTGTGTGTGAAAATTGAAGTCAACACTCAGAGGCAACAGACAGCTTCATGCTAAATAGTCTCTGAGTGTTGATTTCAGTGATGACTTTTATATTGACATACGATCAATCTGATATTGTGCACTATATCCAATAAATATATATATATATATATATATATATATATATATATATATATATATATATATATATATATATATATATATATATATATATATATATAAACAATGTATATATATATATATATATATATGTCAAAGAAGTAATGTTTTTTCATTATTAATCCGATATATTTTTTATGGCTTTAAACGTTATCTTTTAGACGATATCCATATTGGAGTAAATAGTGCATTTTTTTTTTAAGCATTTCACCCCAAGCAAGGCGGGAAGCCACTAGGACGCAAGGGGTTACAGAAAGTTTAGAACAAGATCAGATAGGAGTGATAGAAGAAAGGATGAGGGTAGTGGATAGTTCAAGGCAATCGGAGATGTCGATTGACATTACACTTGAATAGCTAGAGATTATAGCTCACAGGGAAACAGGAATAGGGAAGGGAGTTCCACAGGCGAGAGGTGCGAGAAACAGTATATTTATATTCCTTCTGAAATATTCAAATCGGCATGTGTGTTTTCTATAAATACTTTCACGGTAACCATTCACATGATCTCATTGCTACGGTGACTAGACTTTTTGAATTTAAGCGAAGTACTACATTGGCACCGAGATCTCATCAGTTTATAGCCGTAAACGGTCTCTTTTGTCGCACTTCTCAATGGTGGAACTCCATTCCGGCTCCATGCTGTACAGCCAACTTTAATCCGCAAAAATGTAACTGCTGTGTCAATCGATATCTACTCTTTTCCTGATAAGTTTTTCTCTTCTCGCTCATTATTAATGTTTATGTTTCTAATTCTTCTACAGCCAATATCCCCTGGTCTCTTATTGGCTTTTCAGACTTGCTTGGGGCGGAACCGATTAAAAGGAAAAAAACGACTTATATTTAACATCAGAAAAAGACGTACTAAGAAAATAAAACGTGGAAATACCTTGAAGGCAAGAGTTATAGGGGAAAAGAACACATAACCATACTAACAAGCTTGTGTAAATACGGCATCACATAGGTAAAAATATGATATATAAAAAAGCAGTGAAAATTTTAAATAAACGCAAATAATCTGCTACAATGATATTTTATATAATTATGCTTGCTGCCGTCTACCGTACTTGTAAAAAACAACAAAGATATTCTTGCTAAGTTTATGTAATTCTGGTTTTCTTATCTCTCCTCGCGCTGTGTTCACGAAATGCTTTGAAAGTCTGTTTGCTTTTTGATATATGCTATTTTCTTTGTAGAAATAATGAGGTCGTGAATGTCTTAATCTCTCGCGCGTGCACATTAAAAGAAAGATTAGAATGTTGTTAAGGTAACTTGAGTTTTGTAATCTCTATGATCCCTCATAGATGCTGAAATACGTGACGAGTAAGTTGGGTGGATACCAACAACATTCGTGTACCAGGTGAAAACCTACGTAAGTTGTAAATATATTAGAAAGGTTTTCTAACAGAAATTAAGGTGAAAGTAACATAGAAAAAAGCAAGGAAATAAGTAAGAAATCAAGATCTAAAAACAATAAGAAAAAAATAACACACACACACACACAAACATATATATATATATATATATATATATATATATATATATATATATATATACATATACAATTGTGTATTTGGGCAGCAATAGGTCTATTATAGAAGGTTCATTAAGAACGACTGTAATATCCGGTTAAATATTTAAATGCACATGGAGACCTACCAAAGTCTATCCACAACATACTCATTGATAATACAAATAGCCTCATTCACATGTAAAAAAGCTAAAATAATGAAAATTTTATTAATAAAAAGAAAAGGCCAACAATCAATAACATCAACAATGAACACGGTCACAATGGGCTGACCGTGTTTCGAAAATAAAACATTCCTATAACACTAGATACATACATAAATCAATCCATATATTCAGTTAAAAGTGAAAATAAGCTCATCCTTGATAAAAGCTAAATGAAAAAGTACTCGGACATAAAACATTTGGATAATATCTCCATAATTTACATCATTATTATATATATATATATATATATATATATATATATATATATATATATATAATTAGGATAATTCAAACAAAAGAAAGAGACTAAAGAAAAATAACAAGAAAGAGGAATAACAAGTATTAATAAAGAAAAAGATAATAATGAAAAATACAAAAAATAAAATATCGTAGCCTTATATCGTAAAAGAATAAAAAGATAAGAATATACGAATAAGAAAGATAAATATACTTGTTATATAGAAATAAAGCGTCACTGCCAGCACCTGGGTTTGAACCTATATCGCCAGTGAGTAAACACAGGCGATCTCATTATTGAATTAATGGTTCACGTGAACATAGAGGAAACGCATAAAAAGAGAGTCGTGTGACGTCTAAACGAACATTTCTAGGCTATCCTCTATTAATATACGGATCGCTATTCTCTACGCTACACTGTTTCTATATTCAGAGCACTAATCGGTGGTTACTTTTCGAACGAGTACTATCGAGCAAGTACTATTAGTGCGAGTGTTATTCGAAGGCGTCTGACACCAGTATTGTTCAAGGGCGTACTATAGTTGTATCTGTGATTACAAACACTCTGCTACAACGATCATTACAAAAGTGACAACGAGTATTCGTTGATTATAAAAGTGGCAAAGAGTAGCGAAAATACTAAAGATTAAGTAAGAGATGAAATGATGAATTATAACAGGAAGAAAAAGCCTCGATAACAAAAAAAAAGAAACAAAAAATTAATGAAAGGAAAAAAAGAATTAGGAATACTGAAGTAAAAGAAAAAAAAAGAAAATTAAGAAGTATTAGAGAATAAAAAAGAAAAGAAATGAGGAAAAAGAGAAACAAAAAAATAATGAAGCAAAAAAGAATAACGAATATTGAAATAAAACAACAAAAAAAAAGAAGAAATTAAGAAGTATTAGAGAATAAAAAGAAGAAAAGAAATGAGGAAAAACCGAAAAGACAAGTAGAAAGAATAAAGGGAAAAAAAAAGAAATATACACTATAGTTTAAAAGTTTGAGGTTACCCTCAGGTAATCTTTTAAATTGGTCCCAAAAGTAGTTGCTTTGTACTTTAACTAAGAGAAAATTATCATACACTGTTAAAAAAATGGAACATTATGTTTTATTAGCAATTTTATTATTGCAAAAATAAAAAAAAGTCATTTCATAATTAAATTTTGCTCTCGTCAAATTATCCTCCTTTAGCCTTGATTACGGCAACACAGATTTATGGCATTTGTTGCAATAGTTTCTTAAAGTATAAAATGTGATAATTGTTTCTATTCTCTGTTTCAGAAACCTCTTTTTCATTTTTTCTCTTTTCTGTCAAGTTCATCTCATGCTAATTGTGAGGATTCCTTCAAACTTTTCAACAGTGGTGTATACTTAAGAATTGTATAGAGAAGTCATCAAATAAGTTATATATAGAAAAGAGAAAAATTCTAAGTACCATTGTAAAAGAACAAAAAAATATCGTCCCGTAATTTATCTCTCGTTAACGAGTGACGGAAAGATGCTGCGGATACCATGGACTGAACATGCGAGCAAGGACGAAGTCTTAGAGAAAATGAAAACAAACGGGAAACTTAACATGACGAAGAGACAGCTGAAATTTCTGGGGCAAATAACGAGGTAAGTGGGCTTGGAGAATCTGACATACACAGGGCAGATTGAAAGCAAGAGGTACAAAGGATAAGAAAGTATAACACACTTAGTGAGCTTAAGTAAAAGAATGGTGGAACAAGATTTAGAAGAAAAAAGAAATATATAAGATTTATTAAGAGCTACGAAGGACAAGGAATTGTGAAGATCCATGCTCACCTACGTCCTGAAGGGATACGAAACAGAGAAGAAGAACAATAGTTTAATCCCCTTTAATTCTAAAGTATCCAATTCCTTATAACTCCCACGTGTTCTAATTATTTTATTTCAGTATCCTTAGCTAAGGGCATATTTTGCCCTTGATAGTGTTCCCTTGCGGACTGTCTTCCTGGCACGTTTCACATTACAAAATTCCATTTTGAGTTCTTCACTAAATTGTTTGACAGTCTGAAGAACGATTTACAATTGATTATCATTTTTAACCAACGGTTTCAGGCCGTCTCTGTAAAGAAGATGTTTCATAGTTTTTCCATACATTTTAAATATACATTTTGTTTTACTTCTTGCCTCAAGTTAAATTAGGTAACAGTTAGACAAATTTTTTCTCGCCAGAAGCTTAAAGATTTATAAGGCTTTGAATATTGCTGTTACATCTAGTCTGGTAATCCTGCTGTATATTTAGAGAATATTGGCAAGTTCCAAAGAAGAATCTTCAATGTTATTGTTCCTGACATGGCAACTCGTCTTTAGACCATTTTCCACCGCCGTAATGGGAATTATTCTAATGAATGTTTCTCTGTTGTATCTAAACTTTACGAATTTGGAGGCGATGTATCATCATTTTGCACTTGAAATAGCTAGATATAACGATAATTTCTATGCTATTCTTTGCTTCTGTCGCACTTTTCGCCCGTGGAACTCTCTTCCAGCTTATTTCTTCCCTGTCAACTTTGATCTTCGAAAATTTAAATGCCAATCGTTATATACTGTCTTTTTAATTGTTTTTTTATTGCCTTCTCTCCTTAATATTATATATTCTCATAATATCTAACAATCAGTAACTTCCTTGCGTCTTGATCGCTTTATTGCCTTACATGTGGTAAAACGATTTTTAAAGCCCTATATTCCTTACGGAACCACTTCGAAACAGATCGACAGGTGATAATGGCTATATATGAAAGATTCCAAATTGTTTCTTGACAGTTCCTGAAGGTATAATTGTATTGTCTGTGTTCAGAAATAATTCTGTTTTGCATAGCTTCATGACATCCGATGAGAAATTTCTGATCATTGGTGAAATTTTAAAGATCTGTAAGCATTTTTTCTAATTAGCTATGAAGAAGACTGTCCTCAAACCTTTTGTAATGTGTATAGTCTATTAAAAGATTTTTGTGTCTGTTATGACAACCAACAAGATCATATTTTTATATAGGAATTGATCCAGAGTCTTTTTTTCACCAAGGAAAATGTTAACGAGGAAAGCGTGTGTTCAATTAGGTCAGAATTTTGAGTCTTGTACATTTTCGTAAAACAGCTTTAGGGGAGTAGTTCTAAGGAATTTATTCTTGTTTTATATTTTGGGGGGAAGCAAAAATGTGATATAATTTACCAGGGTAACTTGTGATTTCTTTATAATTAAGTTCTAAAGGGATATCCGTTTCTTATAGAAGCTTGTAAGGGCGTTGAGTCAGAAGTTTGTAATCTTATCCTTTCTTGGTGATGTTCATTTAGTACATTTCTTTGGTGCATGCGTGACATTATCAATATTGATTCCTTCCTGTTTTTGCCGTTCTATACGCTCAGAGTCTTACTGTTTACCGATTTATCCAGGCACGATCAAGGTTAAACCTTCCTCATCTACCCAGATTTAAGGCCAAGAATCAAGTATTTCCTACTCAGCAGAATGTTCTTCAAACTTAATTGTGTTCTTTCGGATTTGTCATTAGAATTTCTTTGGGTTATTTTTTGAACATGCAATTATCGTTGAAAAAAAAACTGATCGCTTTTCGAAGTGGCGTATGTGTGCATCTTGTAATTCTTGTTTTATTTTCACAATCTCTTCAGGAATTCAGTGTTCGGAATTTATTTTAATTTTTTTTTTTTCGGTATTTTTCTCTTTTTAGTTTTATGCTGAGATCATTGCTTATGTATATTTGGTATTTCTGTGACAGACCGAAGAATATTGATTTTGTTTTGCTCGTTTGAATGTTTTTCTTTTCGAACATTTGCCATTCTGTTTTTCACTTTTACACAGCACTTATTGATGCAAGCAGTAACAGCAGAATAGAGTAACTAATTAAATGTAATGATTTCAAGTTTATTTTGGTACATGATATTCTTCATGGCCACATCAACTTGACCGATTATTTATTTTATTTTTGCGGCTATTGCACATTTTAAGTAGGTCATCGCTTTTTTGATTTTGATCCATTCAGCAATTATTTCATATTCAAGATCGAGCAGAACAGAGGGTTTCGTTTCGTTTATTTTACAGCATACCAACCTCAATGGGTTATTTAATGCCGACAAGATTTTTAGGATAGGTCGCTATGAATTTGTAGGAGTTCAGCTTTCATTGGCGTATTTTTGTGATGAGGGTTTTTGTCCTGTTATGTCTTTACGCAACCAAAACCCATAAACCACACACATTTTACACTTAGCGAACCATCTCTCTTTCAGTGTCTCTAATAATATAATACATTAGCTCCCCCTCTCTCTTTCAATCTGTAATATTAGTAGCTGACTATAAAACAATTAGGCCAGACAGACTGACCCTAGCAACAGATCCGAATGGAATCTAAAAATAAATTCTCACACACGTGCAGAATCACGTGACCAAGTACGAACGTTGAGCAGGAAATAGTAAAATAATATCACTTGGTTCAAAGAAACTCGAATAAGTCAGACCAGCCATGAAACTGTCGTGCGACTGGATTCACCGAACTGAAGAGAAGAAATTCTATTCTGAATTCGCACAAACTTCTATTATAGAATAAACTGCGAACCGAGTCTTGTGTGAACAAAATCTTTTTTACTTGTTACCCTCAAGCAAAAGAAATCACACGATGAAAACGAATTCCAATTCAACTTAACACACTATGCTGCTTAAATCAAATGCATACTTAAATTGCTAAATATGACAGTTACCTAATGCGGAGTGAACGATCCGAATAATAAATTCTACATTACTGAATATAGGAAGAAACGAGTAAACGACCAGCTTCTGAGGTTAATAGTCATAACAGTGAAGAATACAACTTGTACAGCGCTGAATCTTTTTATTCAGATAAAGAATTCTATATTGATGAATATCAGAAGAAGTGAGTAAACGACAAGTATTTGTGGTTAAAACACATAATCGTGAAGAAAGAAGAATAGATCAAAAGATACCGCTGCTTGAGCGAACGAACTGAAATTAAAAAGAACAAAGAGAAATATAAAACAAGATAGAGAGAAAGAAAGAGAGAGAGAGAGAGAGAGAGAGAGAAGTGAAAAGAGAAAGCTTATTTTCTTTCAGGCGAAAATTTTTTAATGACACTCCTAGATTTAATAAGACAATCACGAACCCTTCTGTATAATCTGGGAGATTCATCCAAAGTTATTTGTCCCCCATGTTTACCTATACAACTAAAGTATATATAAGTTTAAATCAAAATGGAACAATCACAATAGTATCTGGCCGACTATGTAGAATAATTTATTATATAGGTATTAAAACTTCTAACTTCGAAAGCGCTGTAAAAGCGTGCATTGATAAAAACTGAAAAGTCGTCGACAGCTTCTCTCTAGTGAGGAAAGCTTGACTTCCAGACAACGTAAACAGAAGCCTCTTTCAACCAATGGTTATATCTTTTATTCTTTTGTATGGCTGCTCAGCATGGACACTTACATCAAGACGTGAAAGAATATTGAATGTAGCCTACAATCGCATGCTAAGAATGGCTTTGAATGTTATTAGTCTGATCAATAGACAACTGTATGGGAAACTTCGTCCAGTCAGATTTGCAGGGTATTGATGGAGAGATAAATAGCTAATGGTTAGTAAATTCTCCTGAGGGAACGTAAAAAAAAGAAGAATTAAAAGAAGCAGGTCATGTATCAAGCGGTTTTCTGACGACATAATCAGCAAATCGTCTGATCTGTCAAATATGATGAAAAATAGAATCGGATGGTGACAGAGAGTCACGGGAATCTGTTCAAGCATTGTGACCCTATGATGAAGATGATGACATCTCTATCTCTCTTTCCTTATATATATATATATATATATATATATATATATATATATATATAAAATACGGCCGGCCCGCCTCGATCTGGGGTCTTTCCATGCTGGATCGTACTGGCGCATGTCAACTGATGGTTATCTGTTTACCGCTTATTTTCTTCATTTGCTCTATCGCACATTGTAATTGATTGATCACAGTGCAATGAAGATCGTATTTCCGTGCGCCCTTTAAGCACTGAATCGAGCTGACGGAACCGTGCTATGAAAATGAAAAAGATGCTTCCGCTGGTGAAAATACAAAAGTCCTATTATACTGCCATGTAACACCCATTTGAATTTTATAGCACAGAGCAAGGGAAATGAATTCTGTAGTACTTCTATTCTTTTCATTAATTTTTGGTAGTCGGTGACAAGACATTCGGACCACACTGAAGTGTGAATACATTGTCTTTAATAGTATCAACTGAAGTTCTGAGAACGTAATACAAGCAAATGATGAAGGTATAGGATGCTAAACTGTTCCCTCCTCCTGCAACTATATCAAAGAAATTTGTATCGTCAGCTGGATAACGTAACCTTGGATTTGTGTCTGTGTAGATCATAATAATCTTTTTTACTGTTTCATTTGGTGTACCATAGTGTAACATTTCTTCTTTCCTTTTTACCTCTTTGAATTGAATCAAAGCCCCTGGAAAGAAAAATAACGAATAACAGAATAGCTTTTATATTTTTCGCTGTCAACCTTCAAGAATAATGTGAATGCTTAAAAACTGACTGGTAGTTGAACGTTCGAAAGGCATTTTTATTTCTTCTTGATACCTTTTCGATTTCTGGACGAATACGGTCAAGCATCATAGGGTTATATACTGCTACTAGTGTTATCCCTCAGCAGCTTTTTTTTCTTACTAAGATAACGTTTTTTTTTTTTTTTTTTGGGGGGTCATACTGTCCTTAATCCATATTTCTATATTGTTTGAATTATATACGCTAATGTAGAAATTCAAGTGATTATCATTGTTTGGTTTTCCAATTTAGCAGTTATGGTTGTTAGCAAAAAGGATAATAACAAAGAGCGAATTGCAAATCCGAGGTAACAAAATAAAAAATAAAAAAATGCGGAAATTGAAATATCTGGAAAATCTTTTTAACAGATTACGTAAAGACCGACACTGACATCCGAAAACGTATTGGGTTAGACAAAGAAGTATTCTAAAATCTAAGCAGAGTAATAAGAAATAGGAAAAATTTCCCTAGAAACTAGGAGAAATGTACTAAACTACTATCTGATATCTGTCCACCTGTATGGCAGTGAATGCTTAAAGATGAAGAAGAGACTTGAAGTAACAGAAATGTGGGTTTACAGAAGGATGCTGAGGATACTGTGGACAGGACATGTGAGTAACGTCGAAGTTTTGAAGAAAAGGAAAACAAAGATGAACCTAATACCAAATATCAGGAAGAAATTGTTGATGTTTCTAGGGCATAAAATGATGAAGTAAAAACCTGATAATCACTGGACAGGTAGAGGGCAAGAGGGGCAGAGGTAAAAAGTCTAACATACTTAATTAAGCATGTTCACTGCTTTCGCGGGAAAACAGCATATACCGTAAAGAAAAATGCCACAAACTTAACTAAAATAAAGTTTTATCGTCAAAATGCTTATGTTATTATTAAGATGAAAGACCAAAGTATTTTTGAATTATTTTTGAAATTTTTTAATCCTTTCTAACACGTTCGAAATTTTGGTTAAATTCTTCTTTGTTTACGTCATCGCGGCGTCACAGAAAATAACATATATTTTTTTTGCGATGTTTTTCCGTTGAAAACATATTGATTTGCAAATTCTTGTAAAAATCAAGTAAGTGTCCGATTTTAATGAAACTTTCAGGACTTATTCACAAATGAATGAAATTACTTTTGAAATATTTTTTTTAGAAAATTTTGGTAAAAAATATAATTTTTTAAAATATGTTACCCGACATTTACTTAATTTAATGAAATTTCGCCCAAAACCTTTTTGGTTCCTGAATTTTTTTTGTTAAAAGTAGGAGTCTTCGAAGATGGTAAATAACCTAGTTTTTTTTTTTTCAAATTTGAGCTATTTAACTGAAAATCTGCTCTGAATTGAAAAATAATGAATCCAATAAAACTATGATATTACTTAATTAGAAAAACTTTTAATTGCTTTTGTAAATAAGTAATATTAAGGACATTATTGTCTGAAGAAATAATTTTTTTCTGATGAATAATTAATTTTTACAAGAACTTTTTCGTTTTTTAAGAAATTTTAATTATAATAATTTATAATAGTTTACAATCGTGTAAAACTCTGTATTAGGAGGGTTCCTCGAGGTGATGTAGTAATTAAGTGGAAAAAAAAATTACGAGTCCAAAATTGCTAAGTATAATAAATTTAGTTGCGCTAATTTTTTAAAAAATAATTTTTTATGTTGTATTTTTTTACTTAATACTTTCCTTATTTCTATGAATGATATACAGAAATTGCCATTATTATAACAAGGTCACGTGATCTAAGGGTTTTGTCTCTTTACGTGGCCTTTTTATAACATTTCGTTTCTTACAGGTTGTATTTTCCGTTCAGCTTTAAAAGTGTAAACTTTAAATTTTAAAGTAATTTTTCTTTTTTTCATTTACTATTTCACTAAATAATTTTATTTTATGTATTGCATTTCCATTAGTGTGTGTCATACTCAAATAGAATAATTTTTTTAAAAAACTCAGACTTAAAAATTATGTCATTTATGGTCATCAGTAGTAGCTGTCATCGGTTCGTCATTCAACAATCCATCAATAGTTTGATCAGATGAACAGGACCGCTCGTTAATAATAGATTGTATATTATTTTTTTATGCTATAAGTAAGAAAGATTTCTTTCAAATCAGATTACTTTAACTTTAAATTTTTTAATTTTACTAAAATAACGTGTCAGAAATGTTTTTTAAATATTTTCAAAATCGATAAATTTGTGTTTGTTTACAAATTTCTTAAAATTAGGAAAATGGCCGATTTTAAGAAAATTTAAAAATTTGAATTTAAATTTGACAATCAAATGTATATAGTTTCTATCTGAAATATACCAGAATTGTTTAATTAATGGAAATCATAAATTTAATGATTAAACTTTTTTAAAGCTAAAATAAAATCTTCAAGAATGTTTTTTCGTTGTAAAAAATTCATTTTAAACTTAGATATAGAAAATTTATGCCGAAATAGTTGAGATACCTATACTTAATGTGCTTGCTTAAATAAATGGATTAACAGGGCCTAAGAGAAATAACAGAAAGTCATAGTTTATTAAGAAGCACAGGAAGTTTTGGAAAGCCATGATCGGCTACATCAAGAGTAGACACGGCGTATAAAAAAGAAGGAAGCCTCTATATTTGATAGTAATTTGTTCTGATATTTGTTGTATAAACATTCATATATATATATATATATATATATATATATATATATATATATATATATATATATATATACATATATATATATATACATATATGTATACATATATATACATATAAATATATATACATATGCATATATATATATATATATATATATACATATACATATATATATATATATATATATATACATATATACATATATATATATATATATATATATATATACATATACATATACATATAAATATACATATATATATATATATATATATATATATATATATATATATATATATACATACATACATACATACATATATATATACATATATACACACATATATATATATATATATATACATATATATATATATCATTTTTTAAAAATATGATTCCAACACGCTACATAAGAGGTCTCATGTTTCAAAACAAGAGCCAAAAACTTCAATATAATTATTTGAATTTAATTCAAATAATTATATTGAAACATGAGACCTCTTATGTAACTTATGAACGTTGGAATATATTTCAAATAATTATATTTATGCTCTACTTTTGTATCGAGCACTATTTTTAAAAAAATAATAAGAAAAATACTAAAGAACTTTGGATTATTTACCTAACGATATCTTTCCTATTTTCTATATATTTTCACACACACACACACACACACACACACACACACACACACACACACACACACACATATATATATATATATATAATAGATATATATATCATAGATATAGTATATCTGGAGAGTTGGTAAGGAGATTTTCGAAGTGATTTTTCCTTACTTTTAGCCTCTATTTTGCACTTCTTGCTCTGTGTTTTGACTGAGTGTGGTTTCGTTTTTTTTTTAACTGATTTCATTAATGCATTCCAAGGTTTCCGCAGCTAGTTTCTTTTCCATTAAGGATGGAATTAGATTGTTTTTTGTTGTATAAATTCTTTTTGTATCGCTAGATATGCATCAAATAGATCTTTCAAATTTTTTGCAAAACGTTTTTTATTGCTTCTTGTGGTAGTTTATTCCTTAATTCTTCTTCTTTGAGTGTCTGTCTGTATTGTCTTATCTCATGTTCTTTTTTTTTCCCTGGAACGTGTATTCTTATTTTAGGTTTTATTGGAATACGTTATTCTGCAGCCTTTTTTACATGCTTTAATGAAAGTCTGGTATCTTCTGTTCGGTCTTACATTATTGGGTATTTGAAGGAGAAAGCTAAAAATATTTCTCACTTACATGGCCTATTTGTCGTAAATGTCTGGAGTCCTTAGACTATACAGAACTAATAAAAAAAAAGAACAACAAACAAAACATAATCTTTGCAACTCGAAACTTCCTTCTTATAATTTTGAAAATTACGCCCTCTTTTATAAAAAATGTTACGTTTAAATATAAAGAGTAGAATGTAAAAGTAAGTTGAGAGATGGCATGTATTAAATGTTCGTAATAATATGATAATTCTTTATTATAATATATTACATATCCCTTACAAAGTAAATTTGCATAGTGACAAGTATTTTAAAAAGAAAAAATCGATTTAACAATTGAATTATCTAAAAATAAACAAATATGTATGTTAGTAAATAAAGATAATAATTCAATAAAAATTATAATATAAAATAAGAAAATATAAGAAGAAATAGATAAATAAAAAATAATTATTACATCCCTATTTTTAGATATACAAACTCTCTGAAATTATTAAAGTAAATTATATAAATTTCAATAATTCAAATATGGTTTGAAAAATTTTACACAATCAGTTTAGACATCAAAACACAGCCTGAATTAGAAGTTTTCAATGTTTTATTGATGTTATTTGATCTACCTTAAAATGAAATGCCGTCCGAAGTTATTAGGTAAAACTAAATAATGAACAAAAATAAAACAATCAAATATTGATCAACACCTATAATAGGACAAATAACAAACTCATATGATAAGTTTTTGAATCCTTTACATTTTAATATAGTGATCCTTCTTCTCAATAACAGCCAGTAATCAAATATCCATTGATTTTGTTATTTTTTTAAAATATAGTGGATTTAATTCCGACATGGTAGTTAGATTAGCTTCCTATAGGTCTGCTTTTCTCTGCTTTTCACTTATATTGCTTGCTAGCTTCATATAATTTCATGTTCCCAATTGACCATAGATTTTCGATCGGATTCAGATCTAGACTTGATGGTGACCATTCTATTATCTTCTCCCCTGCAAATGTTTTATGCAAGAATTCACGGGTAAGTTTAGATACACGAGAAGGAGCTTTGTTTTGCATAAATACACGCATCACTTTCAAACTACGAGACTGTAATTTTTACCATGCAAAGAAATCTTGTTCATATAATCACAATAGTTAGCACTGTTCAATTTAACTGCTTCATCGACTTTGAATGGTCTAATATTGGTTTGGTCGACAATTTCAGGCCATATAATCACACTACCATCTCCATGTTGCCTTCTTTTAACGACAGGCACGTCTGAATTGGATATAATCAAGCCTTTGACCCATCCATCAGGAACAACGAATGTCACTCGGAATTCTTCCGTGAAAAGTACTTTAGAAAAGTCAATTTTGATGTATTTCTTGGCCCAATTTTGAGGCTTTAAAATATCTGCTTTAGTGAGCGGAGGTTGCCTAGGAGATTTTTTTTCACAGATCCCAATTCTCAAAAAGTATTCTACATCTTTTGTCCTTCTTGACTCCTTCAATTTCAACCTTCTTAAAAATCTGAGCGTTGGTTAGAAGTTGTTGTTTCGCTATAACTCGCTTTCATCTCGTGGAAGCAAATGTTTAAAACTTTTTCCTTTGTTTCAACTTCTCAACTTATATTTTCAACGATCTTCTCTATCGATCGATGATTTCTGTAAAGATCTTTGGATATCTTCAATGTGGACATTCGCTCACTCAATAACCTTGTTATTTTCTGTTTTAATATTGTTTCAGAACTTTTTATCTATTTAGGTTTATTTAATTTGCATGATAACTTCAGATAATCAGCAGCTTAAAAATACGTGTTCAGAGAAATACACAAATATAAAATATATTTAACTAATATTAGTAATACAAACAAAAAATAAAAATAAAATATGTATATATCGTATACATGTGTAATGGGGCAATTGGCTTGTGCCAAATTAATTATATATATATATATATATATATATATATATATATATATATATTTTGGTTGGATAGATGTGAGTTTGTGACTCTGGGTTTCACGCTTTAGCGATCATCAGACAAACTGGTTAATTTTTTTTTTTAAAGTTTGGGTTTATGTACATTGCGTGTATTGGTGTTATGATGGAAGTGGTGGGGTAAACTTCGTCGCTTATGTCATCGTACTGACGCAAACATCGATGTATGCAGACACATATACATACTTGGTCGTCCGTCGGGACTCATACATATATAAACATATGTGGGCAGTTTCGGATATGACATATGTATCTATCCAACCAAATATGTTAGCTCTATCTCTGATATTGAGCGCTTTCTAATAAATACCATGCATATAATATATAAATAATTATACATATATATATTTATTTATATTTATATACACTTTTCACACACACACACACACACACACACACACACACACACACACACACACACACATATATATATATATATATATATATATATATATATATATTCAGAGCAGCATAGATCCATCCATCTCTTATCTCAGATAACAACTTAAAAGAGACTGTTTGACCAACACAAGGAATATTAAAAGATTCTTGTTAAAAAGATAAAAAAAAAACAAAAAAACAAATGAAAACTACAGACAAAAGTTCATTTTCTCCATCAAGGCATCCATTTCTGTAGTTGACTGCTACCAGCAAGCAGAAATATTTGGTTTTTATAAAGAATCTTTTAATTCGTAGCAGAAACACGAAGCCGGTTATGACAGCAATATCCAATGCATGGACGAATGGTAAACTTATAGATATGTAAGATGAATTCTGGCGAGAAAAATTGTCAACCACGACACAGTGAACTAACTTTCCCAGCTGCAGACCTAGAAATTAATTCAGTATATTCTAAATACATGTCAGGGGAAGAATTAGGCAGAGAAGGTGCAATGAATCATTCTACTGGAGGTTAGCATCAGTCATACTAACTGAAAGTAAAAATAGTTTTCGCAGACGTGTAAAAGAGAGCAGTTTCGTTTTGCTGGCGTTAAAATTAACAAGCTATTTCCCCCTGTATGTCATTTTAAAAAATCAGCTATCAATTTTATCTTATTGCACCCAACTTGCTATTAAGACAATAAATGGCTATATCATCAGCATAGATACAAGGTTGAGAACTGTCGATATCAAGAAGTTATATGATAATGTATAAGTCCAAAGAGAAAGTTCTAGGGAATATCTGCCTAATGCAAAAAAGATATAGAAGACTTTCAAAAAAACTGTTACTTTATGATATGATAAAGACTGATTCGAAAAATTACTCCAGAAATCGCATCACCCTTCAACTTGTGAAGAAGATCAGCACGTCAAAACCTAGTAGATGTCTTCAAGCTATCCACCGCAACGGCTTAAGTTTTACCATTCTTATATAAAGCATGATAATCTATTTCAGCAATAATCATTAATAGATCAGTAGTAAACCTTGGAAATCGAAAGCCATGATGAGTTAGAAGCTATTGTTAAAGTGAAAGATAAATAACATGATCAGAATTAATAAAGGTTACAATGAAGAGAAAAAAAAACGGTAAAAAATATAAAATAGCAACAATCATGTAAGCAAGCAGACAATATAGTTAACTCTAAATTGATAAGAAGGCAAAATAATTCACAAATTAGGAGTTGATGTTTGTACATAAAAGCAAGGTCGACCAAGCGAATATATTATTTAAGGACACGGTATGCGGTAGAAATACGACCAATATTTTACATTTTCACGTCTATTGTGCTAGTGAATTGTTATGTAGTGTGCGAAATGTTTTTCTTCCTCCGTATGAATCCGAATCCCTCGTCGCCAAATTGTTATGTAGTGGTTTCACAGTGGAGGCTTGTATTTGTACTAAGTTGGTCCTAAAATAGGTTCGACGTACAAAACGTTAGGAACTTGATATAGATAAGTATTAACGCTATAATCTAGTTGGAGTGTGTTGAGATGCTGTGAGTTTCCCGCGTGTCGGTGTATGAATCAAGACAAACACAGTTGTAGAGGAAAATACTGGTATATTCATAAAAGCAATTAACAGTAGAGTGATTAGTAGAACGAAGGTTGGTTAGTACGAAACAATGTCCAAAGTCTATAGTCCAACGGTATGTACCGGGTAAGCTTATCTGGACTGCTAACGCTGACTCTCTCTCTCTGACGCTCTGTCACTCTCTCTCCAGAGCTGACTTATATAAGAGGGACCAGTCCATTACTCCATTACTAGTTAGAAGGTGGGTGCGCCCCAACAGAGTGGCTGATACTTTAATATCCGACTAACGGTCGTCCCACATCGACTGACTGACCAACTCTCTCCGACTGACTTGTTACTCTTACTACTCCTACGTATTATAGGTGGGAGAGTCTATTAACTGTAGAATAGGTGTGTTTCACTATAACATGAATACAGGCCAGCGACAATGGTATCTTCATCTAGCTAATGTCTTACCATTTTTATAAATACCATGAAGTGCTATTGTGGCTTTGACCGGTGCACACCGTACCTTTGGTTTTGAAGTGATCAGTGCTTGAAAGAAATCTACCTGGAAGAGCTGGAAGCCCTCGAACTTCAGAAAAAGTCCACGTTATGAGGGTTCAGTCCATAAACATGCTTCTACATTCGGATTGTCTGATCAAACTGTCAGAAAAAAATTTTGACCCCTATATGAAGTCTCATCCATACAAATTAATGGCTGTTCAGTAATTGTAAGAATGCACCTGCAAAAATCGCATGGCATGTTGTGAGGATATCCTTCAAAATATTCCTTCAAATGCTGTTCTTCTCACAAGTGATGATGCTCACTTCAATTTCTGTGACTGCGTCAATAAGCAGAATTTTTGCTACTGGGCGGAAAATTACCCTAGACAGCTTCATGAAAGTCTCCTACACAGCGAATGAGATGCGAACTTTGATGTATGGGGACCTTACTTATTCAAGAGGGAGACGAGTTGGCTGCAGAAACATCTGATTGGTATGTGACGATGCTACGGACCTTTCTGTAACCAAAAAATCAGGGGCTTGGGAGTCCCGATGTGTGGTCTCAACAGGCGGAGGCACCACACACACGGCGGGAATCTCAAGGGAAGCTTTAAGAGATACTGTGTCCAGGACGTTCGATTTCCTTACGCTATAACACTTGATGTCCTGCCTTCTCGTCAGACCTCACCCGATCTTGCCCCTGCAAACCTCAGAAAAGCTTTTCTGGGTTTACTTGAGATCTGAGGTCTACAAACATTGGCCAGCAACCATTGACGAATTAAAAGAAATACTACCAGTAATTATTCTTCGGCTGAAAGAAATCTTCTACAACTGCCTACAGCAAAAATAGACGTCACCATTTGACGGATGTCATTTTAAAAGCCAAAGAAACAAAAACCGTAATCCTCTTTTAAAGAACACTGAGATATATATTTTTTTAATAACAGTCATCTTGTTTTTTTCCCCACATTTAAAATATTGAAGTTATTTCTGCTGCACCCTACACTCTTCGTTAAGACGAATCGAGTTCTCCGGTCACTGGTGTGTTTGTCTAAAAAATCAAGATACTAAATCAGTCGGGTTTCGATCCCGGCTTGAGGCAATTAGATGTCTAGCCACACTGATGAGCTGTGAAACATGGTCTGCGGATGACAATATATACATTCCCCTGAAAAATTATTTCGGTTGAGCTCTTCGGAGGGAAAAGTAAATTTGTAAACAGTGACTATTACTGTTGGTGATGCAAGACTCTTCGTTAAAACGCATCGAGTTCTCCGGTTACTGGCGCGTTTGTCTAAAAACATAAATACGTCTAAATTCCCCTTCATCCCTGCCGAGCGCTAATGGCTAAGGGGTAAAATCTCCGATTGATATCAGTCGGGTTTCGATGCCGGTTTGGGACAATCGGATATCGAGCCAAAATGATGAGTTGTGATACAGCGAAACATCGTGGATGGATATATATATATATATATATATATATATATATATATATATATATATATATATATATATATATATGGCACGATACTGGTACGTATAATAACAATTAAGACAAATCAATTAATCAACAGTCCAGAAATTTAGTATTGAAATGGTTCTGGTTATTTCCGGTTTATAACAATAAAATGCTATGCTAAACAATAGTAAATTAATGATCTATACTCTTTGTTAACTGCTTCAAAGCTTTGCTTTTTAATATAAGTAACTTCATAGTAACCTTATTGTATATATATATATATATATATATATATATATATATATATATATATATTAATTGATTTAAAATATGGTTTTTTCGCTACACAGTTCCAACCATGTTTCAAAATAGAAGCTAAAAACCCCGAATTTTTTAGCTTCTATTTTTCTAAACATGTTGAAATTGTGTAGCGAAAAAAAAACCATAAATCAATTAATTTATAATATTAATGCTCTGTAAATTTACATTGAGCACTATTTTGTAAAAATAAAAATATCTATAAGAACACCGGATTTTATATCTTACTGTTCTTTCTTTTTTTATTTATTTATATATATATATATATATATATATATATATATATATATATATATATATATATATATTACAATGAATCAGGCATACAAAAAGTTGATTAGTAAAGCTAATGATATAAAATGATATAAAATGGCGAAATCTCTTCGCAAACAAAATTTTAAAGTTGCATTAACTTACGAACCACTCGATGGATGTTATGATCCTTGTTTTTAATAACTTCAAGATGTATAAGGTCATTTTAATCTGCAAGTACTTTCAGTTGTACATACATTCTCAGGCATGAAAATTATTTTGTTTTTAGTAAATCCAGGTAGCATGAGAGATGAAAGATTAAATGCGAATCGAAAGCTGCTTTTCTAAAAATGTGTTTTTGTAAACGGATAAAAACTTTTGGAGCGTGCGGTCGCAACGCTAAGGTTGACTTTTTTTAAAATTTAAGAGAGTACGTTTTTTACTAATATGGTAATTTGAGAATTTTTTTCTTGTAGGTGTTTATCAGTCAATGTGGCATGAACTTTTGTATGAATGATTCATTGTAATATAAATTGAACTGCACCAAATATTATATATATATATATATATATATATATATATATATATATATATATATATACGTAAAAGTAAAACAGACAAAGCAAGAGAAAGAAAGAATGAATAATAAATCAAATAAAGAGGAAAATGTTTTTTTTAATCTGACAATGATTTACACATTGCAAAATTGGCGGAAAATGTGCGAAATGATAGAAATAAAAAAGTCACAGAAGAAAAAAGTAAAGTAGAAAATAATAAAACAAAGGAAGAAATAAAATATAGATAGAGGAAAAAAGAATTAAGCATAAAAACCATGGATTTAATCTTTACAAAATTGACGTAAATTGTTCCAAAAAAGACGAAACTTTACAAAAGAAATAATCCAAAAAATTACGAAAGAAAGTAAGAAAATGAAAGGAAAAAAATAATGAAACTTAAAAGGAAGAAAATACTTTTTAACAAAGAAAGACAATGAAAAATGTGTGAAACATGTCTCAAGTAAGGCAACTGAAAAAAAGAAGAAAAAAATCTAGAATGAAATAAAAAAGATGACAAAATGCCAACTTAGTAAATACAAAATGGGTAGGGCAAAAATACTATTTGAAAATTGCGTTTAAAATAAAACAAGTTATATGAACTAAACTAAATAAAATAAAATAAAAACTAATAAAGGAAACGACAAAAATGGAATGAAATATGATGGTAGAAAGGAAATGGCGGGAAAGTTTGAAAACAATCAAACAAAAATCACATCTTTACAAAAAGAAAAGGAAATTAATGAAGCCTAAAGGAAGTAAATGTGTGGATTTAAACAGAAGAAAATAGATTCTTCTTCTATGTGCCGTGTCTCTTTAGAATGTGGGCGATCATGACTCTCCACAGCATCCTATTGATGATTACTCTTATTAAGCTTTGTTTGCTATCATTTTTATCTCTTTTCTCTCAGCCAATTACATAATGGATGAAGTTTTATGAAATAATTAAAAAAAAAAACGTTTCAAATAAAGGTAATCAGTTTACGCAGACACAATGTAATAAAAGGAAACAAATATAATTGAAAATTGTGTAATAGATATATACAGTAAATATACCATATTTATGGGAGGGTGTTTCTTTCGAGTGCTCATCGGTGATAGGAGCGTAGGTATGGAGAGATATTTTTGACGTTCCTAATGTGATTTGGATTAAATGAATCTGAGCATCCTCAGCAAAAATACGACTTTATTTTGTACGGATAACTTAGCACCGTGTTACCTGGGGCATTCCGGAAACGTTTAAGTGGGTAAATCTAGAAAGAACGAACCAATTATGTTTTATTCTGATAAATACAACAAAATAAAATCAGGCTTAATAAGGTTTTTGTTTACTGGGATAAGAAGAAAATTATATCTAAAAAATAAACAATTACATAAACAATAAACCCACACCTGTTTTTTCTCAACGTAAACTAAAAAGTATACAGAGCTGTTAAGAATAAAAAAATAACTAAAGGGGATAGAAATAATACATTTATTTTTTTAATTATTTCATCCCAAGCAAGACAGTTGATCCACTGAACTAGAAATTTTTTTTAACTGTGTCAAAGACGTCTTTAAAAAATCTATGATAAAGAAAACACTATATATATATATATATATATATATATAATATTTTTTTACTTAAAAATATGATTCCTTCGCTACATAAGAGTTCTCAGGTTTCAAAAACTAGAGCCGAAATCATCCAAATAATTATTAAAATTAAGTTGAATTGAGGTGTTTAGACTCGCTTCATCTTCAAGCGAAATTTTAGGAATAAGCTATCTTTTGGTTTACGTGTGTTTTTAGGCATGGTCCGTCATAACATTCGTTTTTGTGGGAGTGGCTATGCTAGTTTTCTCCGTTAAGTGGTCAAAGAGTTAATTCTTATCTATAGATTCATCCTCATCTGAGAGGTTTTGCTAAGGTTGGGTAGGGTATCTATTTCAAGGCTAATGTTGGCGGTCATCCTTTAGTTGGTTCCCAGTGCAGGATATTTTATGGCGCGCCTACAAGTCGTTATTTGTCTGGAGGATTGTGTTTTATTATTGTCCATCTGATTATATATATATATATATATATATATATATATATATATATATATATATATATATATATATATATATATATATATATATATATATATATATATATATATATATATATATATATAAACCAACTGGGTGCTGAGTATGACAATATCCTAGGCGATTAAAGCGTTGGTTTATTAATTTTGTTAATCCATTTTAATAAATTGTGAGTTCAATCTCTGGGCCCAGCTGTTTGTATTTGGACGGGAATGTAATAACTGAGCAGTGCTTAAAATAAGAACTACACAAAATATCACTAGACCAGAGCAGTGGGATGAGAACATTCTACTCAGGTAGATTAAATTAGAGTCCAATTTTCCCGTCGGTTACTCACATCGATATACCCCCTGATGAAGGCCAGTGGAAAAAAAACTGACGAAGCTTTGTGTTAAAAACTAAGATGTAAATAGTGTAAATAAAGAAGAACAATTAAGAAGGCAGAAGATAACGATTGATATCACATGTAAATTTTAGAAGATCAAATTTGACAGAAAAGCAAGAAACTGGAATTATCTTGTCAATAATTTTTGTTAATACATTAAGTGGGGATAACTGTCGTAATATTCACTCTATGCAAATACATTTATGTTATGTAATTTTTGTTTATAAATTTCGGCTACATAAACTATACCATTTCAATTTGGGAAATATCAAAGTCATTTTGGGACCAACCAAGTTCATAATGAAATAGCCAAGTTCAAAATGGAGTAGTCAAATTCAAAATGGGACATAGCAAATTCCAAATGGGACAGTAAAATTCAAAATGGAATGGTCAAATATAAATTGGGACATAGCAAATTCAAAATGGAGTATTCAAATTTATATTGTCACACAGTGAATTCAAAATGAAATAGTCAAATTCAAAATCGAATAAGCAAACTTGATTTGATTCTTAGCAAATTCAAAATGGATAAGTCAATTTCAATTTGGGACTGAGCAATTATTTTGCTAAAAAGACTTTAAAATTAAATATTTTCATAATAAAATGATAATGTTCAACTAAACTTTACTATTGAAATGTTTTATCTTCTAGGAGCAATCAAGAAAATTCAGGATATGTGTATGTCTTTTTTGAATTCAACTTTCAGCGCTTAAAATCTCTCACTATACATATCTTCAAAGTCTGTCTTGATATATGCATCAAGTATTTCCTTGCTGCTTTTTCTTTGGAGTTTCGAGATTTGCCCTGTTGTGCTCCAAATCATTTCATTTTGAATAAATCTCTTCTCTCTTTTTTTTTTTAACTCTATGTACAGTCTATCTCTTTCTTTCTTCTCTTCTCTCTGATTGTCTTATCAATGAAAGTGCCAGAAACTCTAACATTGACACACATTTATCCGTTCAAGCATAGCCTTTTGTAAGGAATTGAGAGTAAAATCTATGCAACGATGTGCTCTGATTTTTAATTATCTGATTTACCGGCCAGTTGATTTTTTAATCAATGGCATTTGTTTATCGAAACGCGTAGATATGTTCGAAACATTTTCCCATAATGAATCTGCTTAGTCACAATTCTAACTTGCTCATTATGAATTTGATTCGTTCAAAGTCAAACTTGCTTATTTCATTTTGAGTTTTCTACCTCCCATTCTGAACTTTGCTATTTCATTTTGAATTTGCTACGTCCCATTCTGAATTTGGCTATTTCATTATGAACTTGATTAATACAAAAATGACTTTGATTAGTGCCAAAGTGAACTTGAAACGGTATAGAATGCCAAAATAGTAATGTCATTCTATAAAGGTTACGATGTATAAATTGTCGTATAAAATAAGCAAAAATTAAAATAACACTGACATCTCATCTTAACAGATATATTTACCAAAATTACGCACAACTTATCTTGAAATAATAAAGAGCAAATTTATTGAATAAAATCCCTATTGGCGTCCACCACGGTCTACAGACAACTTCTTAATCTTTTGATTCTCTTCTGGACGGTCTCTTTGTTTAAGTTGGTGAATGCTACCATAATCTTTCCGTTCCGTTCATCTTCAGTGTTACAAGTAGATTTGTTGGTCTCTCACTGAACTGTGCCCTACATATAATATTCAAGGGATTTTCAGTCTTGAGAGTTAGGTGGCCAGATGTGTGAAGTAGTCTCAGAAATTGTCTGACAGTCATGACTTAGTGCTCCTCCTTGTGTGACATAGTGCAGAGTCCTGTTGCCAGACAGGGTCTTCCCACAGCCACCCTTTTGACCCTGGGAAGTACTATTTCCTCAAGGCACTTGACGTAGGCCTCCTTATTGAGATCGAGGTCCTTACCAAAAAACTTCGGGAGTTATTTTCGTATCAAAAGCATCAGAATAAATTTTCTGAGTCACCATACATACGTAATGACCATTAGACTCATCCACCTCATTCCCAAACCGTCTGCCCTGTCCTCAGCCAACTGCTCTGAAATGTCTTTGAGGTGATTGTCCACCATTCACTCCCGTATAGGATGACAGATATCACCTAACAGTTCAGTACTCTTTCCTTTGTTCCTAAGGAAACATTTCTGTTTCTTAATAATCTGCTTAGGTTTTTGAATGAATTTTTGGTTATCCCAATACGGCTTCAATTATCAGTGTCATGCTTTCTGTCGTTTACTAAAACACTTCTTAGAAATTCATAAAGTCGAGGTACAGAGGAAGAAAACTCATCAAAACAATTACCATGTAAATATTTATAGAAGAGGCACAGGCAAGATGCCTTTATAAATATAAATTATGTTTATAATTCTACGAACAATCGTTTTATCCAATTTTGTAACCTTCTTTTCTTTTGATGTGCCATGTCCTTTCAGGACTTAGGCAATCATTATTCTCCCCCTCCCTCGATTCCTTGCAGCTCTCAACAAGTTCTTCCCTCTGCTTCCTCCCCCAGACCACGTTCTGCCATTCAGTTGCTTAAGTCCGCTATGTATGTCAAGCGTTGTTTTCTCTTGTATCTCTTTCCCTCTACTCGACCCGTCAGTATCAGATGCTTCGAGCCCTCATACCTCATTATGCGTCCCAAGACCTTTAGCTGCCACTTCCTGGTATTAGGTATAAGCCTCCTCCTTTTTGCATCCACTCTAAGACCTCATCTTTGCTCACACGCTCGGTCCATGATATCCTTAGCACCCTACTGTAGAACCAGATCTCTGTCGCTGAAAGCTAAAGTTGGCTATCCCAATACGATGAAGAAGAAACTCGAGGCGAAAGATATGTGGTTCTACAGAAGGATGCTAAGTATTTCATCGATCGGTTCTAACCTTATTACAATCATTGATTTGGTTATTGAATGTGTAATAACCAAAATAGAAGTTGAAAATTAAATGGTAATCTTTATAACATCAGCAAAATGCAATACTCACCAGCGGCGTGAAGTAGGTAAACCACTGCTAGTAGTGGACTACTTAGACCGCATATCCCCGCTACGTACAATAGTATGCAACGTATTTATGAGGATTGGGACTTGCCCATTAGTGTTCATTGGTACGGTATATAAAATCCAACGAACTATAATTTTTTTTAAACTGTGCCAAAGTTGCAATGAATTTAATAAAAGTTCGTAATCTGTGTTCATTTGAAAGATACGGCAAGGTACACAAAGTGGAAATGAATGAAAGATAAAGTAATTGAAACGATGAAGACATAAACCGAATTTACTTGCGACATACGTAAAAAAAAATTACAACACGCGTTTCAAACGAAGACACGAACTCTCTTCCTCCAAAAAATCTCACGAATGGAGAAGGAAAATAATTTAAATGAAAATACTTTTTCTCCGAAAAATGATAAAAGTAAAACATGTTGACAAAAGACAATAACGGGATACAGCGATAAAAAGGAAAAAAAAAACCGGAATGGAAATTTCCAACAGAACAGAACGAACTGAACTTTGTTAGATCGCGGATGAATATAAACGGGCTGTCCATATCATGCACACCTATCCTCGCGTGTACACAAGATTGTACGCTGAAAACACGCCTTGATGAACACGAATTTAGTTGAGCTTACTGAAGCGAAGCCAATATTAAACGTGTGAAATATACCTTTCCCGCTTTTATTTTCCCTCGCCTTTCGTTTCGTTTTTAAAGATAATGTCATTATATAATTCATTCTTTTCCGTCTCTGTGTTATTGCTATTTTCGTTTAAGGTCTTTTACACGATGAAGCGAGCTGCAAAAGAGAAAATAAATCAATAATTAGATTGCAGTTTTTATTTTATAAGAAATAAATCATCTTTAGGTTGCTTTAGGTGGTTTTTCATTATTATTATACTCGCTACTAATAACACTCAGTTTTTAGTTCACGATGCTATTGTCAGTGCTGACAATGACGCTATCTGTTATATATTCAATGATTGATAGAAATGTGGATGAGAATCCGACGGAATGATTAATATATACGACAATTTATCAAACGCTTATTTTGATATGTTTTTCAGATCAAATAGCGTCTTGAGAAAGAAAGTATTTTACATTGGACGGACAGAACTTGATTTATGATTATCATAGGAAAATAGGCTTTATTTGAAAGTTCTAAATGCATCATTTTTCTTCGATTTGATCTTACGAATACCGATCCATTATAAATGAGTATTTGTAAGAACATGGGATAGGTTTTAAATATATCACCTGGATTCTTCAGCTAACCAAGTTTTTGACTATAGTGTTGAAAAATGTGGGATACGAAAATCTCTAGATAAATGAATATACAAAGAAAACCAGGATGGTAATTAATAGGATCTTATTAGAACAGTTAAAATAATCTCTGTCTGTCTGTCTGTCTGTCTGTCTGTCTCTCTCTCTCTCTCTCTCTATATATATATATATATGTGTGTGTGTGTGTGTGTGTTCAGGCAGAACATTTATCATATATATGCTTATCGTGAATCCTGTTTTGTCTTGATTACGTAGATTTGATTGAAATATAATCAATGTTTTCTACAGAGGTTTTTAGATCAGTAAATCATTTTAATGTGTGTTTTCAGAATTATCTTATGTAGTAATAATTATCCGTTTTTGTTCGATAATTTCCCACATCATATAAACATGTTGCAATGACCATTTGCATAATAACACTTAAAATTAAAAGGACTTTTAGTGAATCAAATAAAAGTGCGACATGATCAATTCATTTCCTTCGATTTTCAAACACATGCAGTGTGCTTATTTAATATCGATTTGATTTTATTCGTCCTTGGATAATACATATATATATATATATATATATATATATATATATATATATATATATATATATATATATATTCCTATATATATATTCCCGACTCCGACTCGGAGTTTCATTAACAAAGCAATCGCTAGGTGCGGTGTTTACACAGCTTGATACATAATTTCAATTTTGTTAAATATATCTGGTTATCGCAATGTTGAAGTTCATATCTTTTTTTTTTATTATTTTGTATTTAAAATAATCCTAACAAAAAAACAAAAGCAAAACAAAACGAAACAATACAAAACAACACTTGCATCCACACAAATTATCTATTTCAAATTATAAAGGTAAACATAAAATCTAAACCCAAATATGTAATGCTCAGTCTTAACTCAACACCTGAATATTGCGTTGTGCATGAAACTCCGAGTCGTGCTACCAATGAGGATAAAAAGTATATTTTTAATATATAGTTAATACCTCTAATACATTGCACCGAGAAGTATTTTATTAACACCAGGGATTAATGTGTGATATTATATATTACTTAAATAATCTAAATTAACAACGGCTTCTCATACTTCATGATTAAACGCCTTGACTTGGCGTAGTAGATTATTTGCATCTATGACTCTGAGAGCAATGCGTTTAGATACGACCTAGCCAGAAATAAATGTATGTATGTGAATGTGTGTCCGTGAATCATTCGTCTTAGAGTTAAGGTTAAAGTTTATGGTAGACGCTATTAAATGTAAAATCTAAGATACAATCCAAAAATACTTTTAAAAAAATAACTGAGGGCATGTTCCTGACACAAATACAAGGTAAAATATCCATATAAACATATCTCCAAAAGGTCATCGTTGCACCTGAACACAGCAACTCATGACAAATATTCAAAATGTCATCCGCTTGCTGCTAAACACCATGCACTCATCGGATCATTGACAGGCGGACACTTTCAAATCCCCCCACCCAGTGACGAATGCTTTCACGCCCCCCCATGACACATTGATGATGCGTTTCTGCATTATTAATATCTGCTACTTAAACCTTTTTTTTCTAGTTGGCTCCACTATAAAAATATAAAGGAATGGGGTCGGAGGTTATATGTAGGCTCTGAAACTGCTCCTCCCTTACCTATCATCTTTCATGGAAGATGTCCCAAGAATGCATCGCGAACAATATGACTAAAATATGCCGGAGCCCCATCATGCATGAAACACATGTGTCCTCGTTTTAGCAGAAATGGAAGTATGTTCGAAATAAAGTCCCTGTAGACGGCTTCTTTAAAATGCACTGGAGAGCATATGGACCTACCAGACAGTCACCTACAATTCCAGCCGACACATTGATCGTAAATTTATGCTGGTCTTTAGCCTGTTTTGTTACATGGAGGTTCCAACCCACCCACAAATGAAGATTGTGTAAATTTGTAAATCCATCTCATTCAAATGTTGCCTCATCCGTAAAAAAGACTAAGGAGCCAAGCAACGGATTGGCAGTTTGTGAAATAAACCAGCGGTAATAGTTCTCACGTGGTAAGTGATCAGGGGGTGAAAGAAGCAGCTGGCTTTACAAATGATACAGATACAGGAGCTTCTTTTCAAGTACCAGCCATACGTCACCATGAGATGTATGACATGCTAGAACCACTTCACGTATGCTGATAACTGGATCGTTGATGACAGCCTTCGTGGTCAGGCGTAAGAGCAGATCTCGGTCGACCTCGATCCATAGTTTATGGTGCCACGGGTTCTGTCCCAGCAACGCGACGATAAACAGCAGCAAAGGTTGGATGACTTGGGTGGAAACGTAATCCGATAGAGCCGTACAGCCTCGCGTCTATTATCATTCAGGCACCCATATGTAAAATTCACATCGGCCTGCTCACAATATAAATATACTGCCATTGTTAAACGGAATAGTTCTCATTTAAATCGCGACTACACACGATAAACATTGAAGATAGACTAACGAAAAATGTACACGAATGAAAAGGGAACATTCATAAGTGGAGAGATCTCGTGAATATGGTGGTTGTCGGGCGAGAGGAATTTTAATCTTGGTCAAAAACTGTTGCACAAGCCATTATCACTGATGGAACGTCTGTGCTATGATGAAACGACCAAACTTTACTCATTTACTTGTAAGCACTACTATAAACCGGAAGTGAGCAAGAACGTTATAAAGAAATGAGCTGAATGTCAATATATGCCAAACAGCTTCACTTTGCGTACTATAACTCCCTTACCATAGCAATAGTTTCAATGCTTTTTGATCAAAACTTATATATATATATATATAATATAGTTCTGTTCATTTTCAAGGAGGCTTGTTTTTATCTGTTCTTAATTTCTCTTCATGTGTCTCTTCGTTGAGCGATCTTCGTTGAGATTGGCTGATATTCGAGTTGCCATCTTTCTATCTAAAATAAATTACCAAATTTAACGCCCCACACACACACACACACACACACACACACACACACACACACACATATATATATATATATATAGTTTCGGAAATACGCACTTTTATTGCGCTGGAGGGTGTCGTCAGTGATGTAATTAATCAGGTCATTGGGCAGTTTCGGGCCTTACAACATCATACCATCCTCGCTGAGTCGACCCCGTCAGAGCTGACCAGGCTCCGACGCACCATCCTTCTGTACCACGCTATGCGTCACTGATATTTATAATTGTCTCAGCCGACTTGTACTCGATACTAGCAGGATACACATAGGGAAAGTCCATAGCGCTCAGGTAAGTTGGGTTATTCAAAAAGTCAGAAGGAAGAAATTTTTGTTAATTTGTTGCTAGTTTTTAAGTTTATATATTAAAAACAGTGATAATAATATGACTCATCCAGAATGACTGTAGGTTAACCGATTAAAATAAATGTACTTATAAAATTTGAGTACAATAAACTATATCTATATACGTTTATACAAGATTTCCGGTTTACAGTTGAAATGCCACTATTAAATTATCCCAAGCAGCCCACAAGAAGAAAAAAGAAACCCCAAAAACTCTTCCTGTATTATAATTTGATGTGACTTTTGGTTTAAAATTATGTACAACACAGCAATTCCCTAATCCCCTGAAAAAAATGAGTTTTTGCGAAAACTTAGAACCACGAAAAAAAACAAAAAAAACATCGACGTGTGCGTTACCCACACACACACACACACACACACACACACATATATATATATGCAAATACACACGCACACACTCAAGTGCTGTTCTTAAAGCTAAAATTCCATATATATATAGTTGGAGGAGAATCTGGATAATTGGTAAATATATAAGACAATTCAAAAAAAAAAAAAAAACGAAAACTTTTGTTTATACATTTATTTCTATATTTCTCTCAAGTTTCCTTATTGATTCAGTAATAATTTTCTAAGATTAGGCGATAAACTAACAAAAAACTGTCGCATATTAATCCCAAGGGATATTGATAATGGCATTCAAATGCATTTTTGTCTGAATTAATTTTATTCAGTTTTTATAAAAACAGAATCTTACAGTTAAAAATTTCGATACGAACCCAAAAAGAAATTAAAATTAAATAACGCATGCAATGTATTTTCGGGTCCCCAAGAACGTTCCTTATTTTAAGTATGGTCTAGAATAAGCTACTTTAATAAAAACTTCATATAATCTACTTAGTTGAAAATGCATTGAACGTAGCATGATATGTAAGCCTGATAAGATTAATATACCACCGGATTATTTCAGTTTATCGCCTGTTTTTTTAAGAAAATAATACTATGAGAGCCGTCATTGATGACGACTCTTATGAAGCAGATGAGATCAGTACAGGTTTCCTCAAATGCATTCTCCTCTCCCTATGATCACAGTACGATCATTAATAAATATATATGCTGATAATGCCTCGAATTATTAGTGTGCCTTTAAAAATATGGATGGCCAGAGCCTGGCTCAATTCAGTTGAGAGGAGAAATTGGTTTGTGACTTTCAATATTTCCAGGAAGATGATGATAATGTTTCCTTATTACAGAGCAGACATCGGGTTTTCCACATTCCTGACGAAAGTTTGTAATCTCAAGGGAACTCATTACCTGGAATGTCTATTTGAACGCACACCTCATTAGGACTTCAACTCATAAGACTTGTAAATCATATATATATATATATATATATATATATATATATATATATATATATATATAAATGTATGTATAATAGCTGGATACACGACTCCTAGTGCGGCGAGCCAGTTCCTATCGCAGACGATCGCTCAGGCACATTTGTGTTTGTACAACATTGTAGAATAACAATAATAAACAGCACTTACCGGTGTAAAGGTCCCAGCTAGCGTCCAGCTGGCAGACAAAAATAAAGCAGGTTGTAACTTAATACAAACCCTGCAAACTAACAGATGATTCAAGCTGGTAATTATATAGAAATACCTCCAATCAGGTACCAGCAGCCAATCACAGCCCAAGCAATGGACTATCCCACTTTAGCACAATGAGATGCTCTATGGCAACATAAATAGCTCTCTTTCTTAAGGTTGGATCATTGTTCACTTAGCTTGCTCCACAACTAAGTGTTTATCTCTACCACGTGATTTTTCTACAAACATCAAGAGAAACAACCTGCGATTTATACTGCATTTATGCTGAGCAGACCTTTTGATACAGTTTCTGGAAGAGAGTTTGTTATCTAGTATGATCAACAATCTGAACAACGCCAGCACACTCACACCCCCGGTCACGATGACTTGGACAGCTATCGACGGCCTCCAAGTGTTCCGTTTATCCAATTTAACATGGTATGGTTTTCAGGCACTTTCCTATGCTGCCGCACGCTGGGATTGTCCCACTTCCGGACCAATAAGGAAGCCTCCTTCCTGTCAAATCAACCGTGGTGAGGTACGAACCCGGATCTCATGGTCAAAAAGAGAACGTTCTAACTACTCGGCATATATATATATATATATATATATATATATGACAGGAAATGGACGAGAAGGTGCCTGATTCCGTTTGAATTTACAAGAGCCGGCTCAGCCTAAAAATGGAGTATTGCTGCTATATCTTAGTTGGAGCCTTGAAAGAATTCAAAACCGGTTACAAAGCCTTATGGGTCATTATTTATTTTCTAATCAGGGAACACTTTCCCACAGACTAAAAATGGAGAGCCTCCGACTACTCTATCGTTATTTCCCGCCAGATGCTCAGGCGAGTTATATCCCTTAAATCCACCACGCCAGACATTTCCTACGAAAACCCGATATGATACGCACACTGAATCATCGCTATTCCTTTCATATTCCATTTTAAGAAGGAAGCTCATTTCATACAACGTCTTCACCAGAAATCTTACGTTGTGGCACATGCTGTCGAGGGCGCGCTTCCACTATCATTACAGTTTTCTTTTTTGATGAATATTGTGAAAATATGAACGTCTGATTCCCCACATAGATGCCCTTACGAAAACTCAACCTGGAGTGGATCATATACATCGTATTATCAGTACTATAATATAAAAATTAAACAATATGGGAACACATAGACCTTTAGAAAAAAGTAAAAAAAAAAAAAAACAATGGTGTTTTCTATAAAGCCACATTTAATATAAAATTCAAGTATTCAAAAGTTCCACATGAATAAAACTAGATTTCGCTCATAAAGATTTCACTCTGGGAAAAGAAGACTTTTTTCAGAAAACGCCGGTTCAACATCTGAGCATAAGAAAATACAATATTTTCCCACCTAAACATATAAATTATATTTTATATATATATATATATATATATATATATATATATATATATATATATATATATATATATATATATAACTATGTGGTGCAGTTCAATTTACTTTACATTTGTATGAATGATTCATGTAATATATATATATATATATATATATATATATATATATATATATATATATATATATCCAAGCATCGGATTGGGGTATACTTTATTTATGAAATTTTATGTATTGTCGCATACTATATTTATTATATTTTTTGTATATTTTGTTATAATTTTAGAATATATATATATATATATATATATATATAGGAAAATCTAAAATTACCTCATATCGGTATAGGTTATTTTAAACTGGCACAAACTTATGTTAGTCTTTTCTATATATATATATATATATATATATATATATATATATATATATATATATATATATATATATATATATATATATGTATGTATGTATGTATGTATATGCGTGTGTGTAAAATAAAGCATAATATAAAAAAGTTCACATTATAACCAAAAACGGTTTGTCTTTTTCTTTGATATATATATATATATATATATGTGTGTGTGTGTGTATATATATGCACACACACACACACATATATATATATATATATATATATATATATATATATGAAAACGCCTTACAAAATATGCTTTCGTATTTGACCATTTCAATTTTTTAATAATTTCTTTCATATATTAATTACCTATCATACATAGACATACACAGGCATAGGTGTGTGTGTGTCTGCATATGCTGCTCTTGCAACCAAGTGAACTCCACATATAATAGCCTGTATTCCTTGTCGGTATGGCCGAGAGCTGGGCCATATATTTCCGGCATCGCACAGCCTCTATATATGATCGACCTGGCATGTGCCATGGAGAGGTTATTCCAGTCTCACCACCAAAGGATTGACATTTTAATAAACATAGCTCGAAATTTATCTCATGAGATAAATCGACGAAAAGAAATAATCTTTAAATACTGCTCTACAAATTAATTATCGAGTATAAAAATACAAACAAATTTCGTACAAAATATTTTTTTCTTTTTGTAATACACAAGAAATAAATTGTGTTAGTATAGAATGAAAAATATATTAGAATTCACGATTTACATTATATAATGCGTGTAGAATTTGCTTTCATCAGTTCTGATAATATCTCTACTACTACTGCTGCTGAAATAACGCTTTTTATGTCTTTCTGCAATTTAAACAGCGCAGATTGTTTTATAGAAACACTTTCAAAATTAGAATATATTTTGCAAAAAGGAACTTTGTACTCAATAAGTTAATATGAATATGCGAATATTTGAGAATTCAATCTTATTTATTCCCCCTAGTCGAATTATAGTGAAGACTAATTTATTAATATAAGTTAGGCTATTTATTAAAAAATATGATCACAGGAAGTTAAAAGTTCAGAAATTTTATTGTTTAATAAATATATTTCACAATTTTTAATTTCAATTTTTACGAGGGAAATCATTGTTTATCATTTTCTGTCTGTGATCTTTCAATTTTTAAAGCGAATGACAAGAATGTTGTCTTTTTAAAGCTTGAATATCGTTTGAGACAACGTCGCTTATAGGCTAATAAATGTTAATGTGGGTATTTGATAGTTGATGTTCGTGTGAGTCTATTTTGGCACAGAAATGACGTGATATCTGTGTGATCCTACCTTTGCACAGAACTAAGATTTTACTTAAATTATTGATTTTTTTCTACAATGTTAAACAGGAGCATGCACACACTCACATACATACATATACGCACACGTACACATATAAACGAAAGTGCCTCTTGAAATCATTGAGTCATGTGCAATTTCAATTATTTTTCCGGGAATTGTATATCACTTCAAATTACTTGTTATAGTGTGAATGTACGCTTGCGAAGAACATCTTATTTCTACTATAACCACAGAAGAGAAAGCCTATGAATTTAGAAACAAAAAAAAAATAATTAGGACTCGGATTTGCTGGATCCGCCATTTTGGGAAAGAGAGACACGAAAGAGAAACAGCTTTTTCTTTATTTATTTTACCCACTAAATATCGAGTTGAATCTATTAGTGAAAAAGACAGAAGGATTGAAATTTTTTTTTATGATTTCATTAGATAATCGAGAGAAAGAATAGTATTCAAGAATCTTTGCGTACAGATCGATGTCTTAAAATTGCAGTTGACGCGACAAGAGAACACCTTCGTCAGAAGAAAACATCAAATAAAAAACAATCTAAAACATGTGAAGAAACGAACAAAAAAAATAGTAACGGGATATTATGTAGATGACTAAAAAGAAGATATTTTGAAAGCTAGGGATTATCTAACCGTGTCTGCTAAGCGGGTTGGCTTAACGCCCATTGGCATGCGTGGTAATCTTTGGTATAAAAGAAAAGAAACTAAAATCCTCCCCTCTCTCGCTCGCTCTATGCATCTCTCGCTCCGCCTCTCTCGCCTCCTTTCTCACGCTTCCTCCTCTCCCTCGAACCCTTCCTCTTGCCTCTCTCTGACGTCCCACTGTGGTGCCCTTCACTGACCTGTCACTCTCTACCGCCCCTATCATGCAATATCATTTTCGTTCTCGTTATCGCTTCCCCAGTATCACGCCCCCACTCTCTCTCTCTCTCTCTTGATTCCTATCACTCTAGCATTTTCACAACACTCTCGCTCACTTCCCTATCGCTCCCATATTCTCGACTCCCCCACACTCTGCCATTCTCTTTTGATCTCTGTCACAGGATACAATAGATAAAAATCGTGTCGAGCATCCGTCGAAGGTAATTCTTAAGTTCAATCAAAATGCATAGCGCTTCCCATGCACACAATGCCACTACAACTAATCACAGAAATTATTTTATTTCCCTTTTGTCTGTGTTCACCCAAATAGATTTTAAACTCTTTTCCTAATTATGATATCCTATGTGTATTCAGGTTGGGATGTGTAAATTTTCGCCATGTTATATTTTTAATTTCGCGCATGCGCGTTATTTGTTTTTGATTTTGTCGGCTGCATAGTATAATAAGGTTAGTTGGGCACCATCTGGGAGAAAAAGAGCACCATGACTTAATTCACTTGGCCAGAAATTTGAAAAAAAGCATATTGTATAGCTTGGTATTTGCACGGAAGTTCTAATACTAACATTTCAGAGTGATTGGTTATCAATCTGAGGACAGGGCAGAGGATTCGGAAAGAGTTACATGAGTCTAATAGTGATTACGAATGTACATCACCTCGGAAAATTCACTCGGATTGTTCTGATAAGAAAAGAACACCCGAATTTGTAGGTGAGGTCCTCATACTCAACATGGAGGTCTACATTAAGTGCTTTGAGGACGTAGTAAAGAGGGTGGCTATTGGAAGAGGACTCTGAACCATGACACACAAGGAGAAGCACACAATTATGGCCGTCAGACAGTTTCTGCGATCACATGATCACTTACATCTGGCCACCTAACTCCCCAGACTGCAACCCATTATCATTATGTGTGAGACACAGTTGAGCGACAGACGTACAAATCTTCTTATAACAACAAAGATGAACCCATGGCAAAGATTCTGGCAGCATTCACCAACTTAAACAAGGAGACCGTCCAGAAAGGTTGAAGGAGATTACGGTGTTGTCTCGAGGCCGTGGTTGAAGCCAATGGCGTTTTGAGTGAATATATTTACTCTTTAGTATTTCAAAGTTATTTTTGTGTAATTTTGGTATATATATATATATATATATATATATATATATATATATATATATTGTTTTAGTGGACTCAGCAATTTTTAATCTGCTTGTCTGAATCATATTCAAGAAGCAAGAGCAAGATCTAAAAGGTCAGCCAATCTAACATTGATCTCATCTCAATCCTCACACTTGCTACATACGTAGCCTCCTTTGTAAATCATGAGCGGGTCTGAAACGCTACTTTAGATTATCGCCCAAACTTTCATAACTGAATCAATAAGCTGTTAGATCCTCATACGTCGAAACCGACGGGAGAGTCCATTATATATATATATATATATATATATATATATATATATATATATGTGTGTGTGTGTGTGTGTGTGTGTGTGTGTGTGTGTGTGTGTGTTAAAATGAGATGTCACTGTTATTTACATTTTTGTATAATTAGGACGACAATTTATCCATCGCACACTGTATAGACATAAAAATCCACGTACCAGTTGAATTCATTCATTTTGAAAGCTTACATATTCATCCATAATAACCGGTAACCTTCTCGCTATAAACCACATGAGATCAATGCTTCTTTATGGTAGTCACTAAGAAATATCAATATTAGTCACAATATAACAAGAAGAATTGTATATGTCTTTTACACCGAAATAAGTACTGTTTTCCATATATTAACTTAATGCGGGAATTTAGCCTAGAAGACGTACAAGGAGATATATGTGTAGACGAGAATAGTAATCCACACGGAATTGTTCAACTAATCCAATTGTATATACTTAACTAAGGTTGCCGTCACTGATAATTTGCAAACTCCAGAGAAATGATCATCAGAAAAGTGAGGGTAATGTTATAAGTTTATTTTATGCAAATCACGCCATTTTAAGCCCCAGTTGAAATTGGCTTTTCGACAAGAATTCATCTTTTTCATAATGATCTCAATTATCGATTTTGCAATATTGTCTCGACTTTCTCTCATATGATTTGTCCAAATAAATATAAAATGAAATCAATAATAACAAAAACGATTTAGAATAAAAGAAAATCACCAGTTAATAAAAAAATAACGTTGACGAGTGGAAAACGCCCCATGACAATATTAGTAAATTGAAACATGGTTGTTTGCTATACATCGATTATCAGTAATCTTGTCAATTGTCAATGATGTTAGGCCATCCTTATCACGTCGTGGACCTTGTAGCCTCGAGCTTGCTGATATAATAAACTAAGAAAAAAAAATCAGGTGTAACGTATTTTACTTCTATAGAGTCATTTAAATACGCTGACAACAGTTTTTAGTTCAAAGAAAAATTCTACTAAAATGCTTAAAAAATATTGTAACGCGTCCATTTAGAATGTTATTATCATAATGCAATACACATTGGTCTAGTGGGTAAAAGCGTTGGTTTGTGAATTTGGA
Source organism: Acanthosepion pharaonis (assembly GCA_903632075.3). Classification (NCBI taxonomy): domain Eukaryota; kingdom Metazoa; phylum Mollusca; class Cephalopoda; order Sepiida; family Sepiidae; genus Acanthosepion; species Acanthosepion pharaonis. The sequence goes on along the minus strand of CAHIKZ030000222.1, from coordinate 2,501,105 downwards.
GACATAGTGATTGTGGGTTCAATTCCTGGGTCGAGCTGTATGTATTTTTACTCAATGGAAACAGGAGTAACTGAACAGTACTGAACAGAAATAAGTACCAGGCGATATCTCTAGACATTAGCAGGGAAATGAGAACAATCAACTCCGTTGATTAAATAAAGGTGCAGTTCAGAATTCGCGGTAGGTTCCTCAGATACACCTGAGGAAGGCCGGATGGCACAATGAGCGAAATATAGTGATAAAAACAAGAAAGATGAAGAAAATTAGTTTGAATATAAACAGTGTAAATATTCAATCAGTTTGTTTTATAAAAATAATTCTCATTATTAAAAATATTCAGCAGCATGGTATGTATTTACTTTTATGTTTGATTGGTTAATTAAACGAAATATCAACCCTTATCGGGTTATTGAATGCCTGATACGGGACTATAATCAGAACGTTTTTACTTGTAGCAAGGAGAAACAAAGGTCAGTAATCCGACGTTTTGGGCCGGAATTTGTGTCACTGGCTGAAATTCATCGGAACCTTTTAAAACAATACGGTGGCAAGCGCGTGGCAATATGTATGAGTGCATCGAGAATTTTAAAAGTTGCCGGACGAGTGTGACGTACAAAGAAGGAGCAGGACGTCCGTCATCCTCCACCACTGACGAGAAGATTCAGCAAGCTTAAGAGATTGTAATGACGAAGCGGTGAATTATCAGCGATCAGGCAGCATATGCTCTGCAGATTCGGGTCACTGTCCTTTGTTCTTTCTTGGTGCCCACTGCTAGTGGAGCGTCCATGTTCACCTTGTAAAAGCAGCAAGAAAACTGAAGCAATCAACACCAAATTTGGATCACGTAAACACAATATTACCAACTATGAGCTCGAATGAGCAGAAGGCTGTATGCCAAAACTAAAAATGTGTTATGGCAAAAAAAAGACAGTGTGTGTGTGTATGAATGTATGTATGTGCTGATGTATGTATATATATATATATATATATATATATATATATATATATATATATATATAGACACACACACATATATATATATATATACACACACACACACACATATATATATATATATATATATATATATATATATATATATATATATATATATATATATATATATATATGTGTGTGTGTGTGTGTATGGGGAAAATATTCGTACACTATGAATTATTTTAAATAATATAGTTATAACTTCTGAAAAAAACTCAAAATCCATACAATATTTCTACATCATTGCATAATGCTGCATTATGAAAAAAACAATTAGAAAAATTTGTTATAAATTGAAATTATGTGTTATAAAATTTCGAAGCGAAAAAAGTGTTCGTACAAAATATGGCTTAAATATCAAAAGGCTTAAATTACCTTAATTTAATTCTTTGTAAGTTTTCTGCTAGATCCATCCAAATATCTTATTACCGGAACAATCTAGAACAGTCCGCAATTGATATCTTATATAAAGTTATCTCCGCACACAAATCATACACAATAATTATCATCATGGGGAAAGGTAAGTATCTATCAAATTCGCAAAAAGAATTGATCATCAAACATTGGAAGGAAGACAAAACCTATAGCAAAATAGCAGATGTCCTGAATATATCATTTGCTACTATTACTTCCTTTATTGCTAAATATAAAAAGAGGAAAACTGTTGAGAAAAAATCGAGATCTGGTACACCAAGATGTCTACCAGATCAATGCGAAGAATTCAGCACAAAATTCAAGAAAATCCAATGATTACCCGGAGATAAATATTAGAAGAATTAAAAGCATCAGATATTATTGTTTTGAAAAGAAGAATAAGCAATGAACTTCATAGAAGTCAACTAAGATCGCGTTCTCCATAATAAAAAGAAAGAAAAAAGAAGAAAAAACACAATTATGAAGAAACATTTAAAATTTATTCTCGAGCGATCATTTTTGGAAAGTGTTTTATGGACAGATGTAGCTAAAATGGAACTTTTGGACCGTAATCCAAGGACATTGGTGGTGGCTGTATTATGATTTGGGGATGTTTTTCTGCTAATGGTACTGGAAATTTATAGGTACTAAATGGTAGAATGAATTCAAAAATGTACGAAGATATCTTGGACTCTAATTCGGTTGGTTCAAGAGTAAAGCTTGGACTCTCAAATGATTGGATTTGCAATAAGAAAATGACCCAAAACATACGGCTAAATCTAAGAAAAAATGTCTCATGGAAAACAATTTCAATACACACGAATGGACATCACAATCTCCAGACTTGAATCCAATATAGAATTTGTGGCGTTTATTAAAAATTCATGTTAATAAAAGAGCTCCGAAAAACATCCTGGACTGAAACAGAATATGCAAATAATAATGGAGTAAAATAGGAATGGAATCTTGCAAATCCTTGATAAAAAAGCTCTAGAAAGAGACTGATTGCGGTTGAATTAAGTAAGGGATGCGCTACAAAGAATTAAATTGGTATTATAATGTTAAACAAATACATTTTTAGCCTCCAAAATTTTTAATTTCATATAGTATCATTAATATAACAATTGCATATTGCAGAATTATGCCATACTATACAAATATTCCATTGATTCTAAAATACTTTTGTAAACTCTATGTTAAATAATAAAAAAAAATCATGGTGTACCAATATTTCTTCCTCCCCATATCTATAGAAACGCTTACGGTCACTTCACTTTAAGATCACCGAAGTTAAGCAAAGTCGAGCCTGGGCTGTACCTAGATGGGTAACCAATTGGGAATACCAGATGCTGTAAACTTTGATGCACAGTGGGTGTAATGGATGATAAATAGGAATTGTTAATTGGAGAGCCGAGTTCTAATTCCAGCCGGGTCCTATTCACCTTGACACAAATACGCTTGTGAAAAGAATGAATCGACCTATGCTCCCCACAGCCATGGGTTTATCACTAAATCATAATTATATCTCCCAAATTCTTAAAAATAAATTATTTTCTAGCTTGAAATAACATTCAAAAGTTTGAGAAGGTGTAGAAAATGAATAAATGAATCAATAAATCCAACACCTATGCTATAAAACTTCTTCTTCTTCCTCTTTTTCATTTTCTCATTCTTCTTTTTCTTCCTCTTCTTCTTCTGTTTTCTTCTTCAACATCCCATCTCTTTTTAGGATATGGGTAATCAGGGATCTCCATAAGTTTCTATCTCTTGTAGACTTTGGCAACCTTTGATATTTTTGCCAGGATTCCGTTCCGAAATTCCCCTCATATAAGCTTGTCAGGTAAGGGGCCTCTCCCATCTCTCCATCTTCCTTTCGATATACCCTGTGTGTATGAAACTCTCCAAGTCCTCTTTCCTCATTATGCATCCAATAAATTTCAGCCGTCTCTTTCTGATTCTCAGTATCGTTTTTTTTTGTTTTTGTTTTTTTACACGAAATCAAACATTAAAAAAAAAAACCCAAAGGTTATCAAAACTTGTATAACATGTTGTTCTCTTTCAATTGTATTCAATGTTAGCCTAAATTCTTCTGAGACTGCTTCTTGCACACATCGAGTTATTTTATCTGATTTGCTGGTGTACAGAAGTCGAGTAATTTTTCAAATGACGTTCAGTCAGCCTAAATTCGATTTACTATAAATTCAAATGGGACAGATTTAGAATGAGAAAAAAAATGATTTCTTCTGTTTGCGACGCTTCCTCAGAATTGTTATATACGCAAGTTCAAAGATTTTGTCTCGGAAGTGAGACGCGGAAAAACATCTTTATTTATATTATGTAAATTCAGCCAAATATCCTCATATTCATCGATAATATACCAACGTTTAGTTCGTTGTGGCCTCAGGCCTTTTTGACGTGTTGATTGCAGAAGCCTTCCAGGAATTTCCAAATTAACCCTTTATTTAATTTACAGAGTTAGGTCTTATGTGTACAGCTGAGGGCGATCAATAGCTGATCACAACTACTACTACGACTTTTGATTCTATGCGCCGTGTCCCTTCAGTGCGAGATCGTTCGTGGCTCAACACAATTTCCTGTCCTTTTTATCTCTTAATAAATCTTGTCTTCTTATCTCTCATGATCCCTGTTCTGTCAGCTATTTGCACGACTTTCTTATTTCGGTTATTTGCTGTTTTTCTATGTCCTTTCTGAATTTAATATATCCTTAAGTTACATTTTTAAGCGTTTTTTTTCCTCATTATATGGGCAAGAAATTGCAACTCTTTCTTTTTTTATGTCATGTATAAATGTCCTTTTCGTTTCCATTTTCTCAGAATATGTTCGCTCCATGGCATTTTCAACATCCGATTGTAAAAACCACATTTCGGTTATTTCAAGACGCTTCTTAATCTGGGATGAGGTTGTCTAGCATTTATTGTATATAGAAGGACCGATATTACGTAACAGTTATGCACTCTTTTGTTAGTTTCTAACGAGAAAACAATGCAAGGGAAGGATCTACTTCCGATAATTATAGGAAAAGGGTTTAGTTTGAAGGGTTTCACATCACGGCAGACGAGTGAAAATGGCTGATGTCTCAACGGCCGAATCCTTGTGATAACGACAGCAAAGTTAAGACCAAAATTCCTACAGTCTATAATTCAAGTAAGGATGCATATTAATGACAGAAATTCATGCAAAGAAAAAAAATCAGTCACAAAAATTATTAAAGTAAAGTAAATAGAACAGCCACTCGAATCCGAGGATGCCAGTCTACTAGGGCTGGTTGGTTGGGTTTTATGGCATATCAACCACTGTAGGTCATTTAATGCCAAATCTAGGTATATACATACATACAAATATATATATATATATATATATATATATATATATATATATATATATATATATATATATATATAGTGTACTATTAAACGTATAGCTGGCAACATTATTTTTTCAAGAACGTGTAGCTGGCAACATTATTTTTCCGAAAACAATATCTGAGGCCTTGCTTTTGGACGTAGTTTATCGCCATACCCAGGACGCGGATGTAGTTTATCGCCATACCCAGGACGCGGATGTAGTTTATCGCCATACCCAGGACGCGCATGTAGTTTATTTTCATACCCAGGACTCTACTAGGGCGGATTTCTAACCCCCATAACAGATGCATGTTCAGGCACATTTGGTTATATACTTGGTTTATACTGCATCTATGCTTCTTCTCTCTCCAGCTATGGGTAAATAACCGGATAGACTGAGTTGTATAGCCTTGGATGGCAACGTGTCTACCGCAGAAAGAAATGACAACCTACTGGGGGATAAAAATCTACCTCGTCAGTCATGTATCGAAAGATACATGATCGCCTAAGCGTGTATCACGCATGGCATATGACTGACTGACTGATGCTGAGCAGACCGTAATTACAGTTTCTGGGAGAGAGCGCGTCATCTAATGTGATGGACATTCTGAACAATGTTGAAAACTTCGGTCACGATGACTTATGATTTCATGCTAGCATAGCCATCGACTACTTCCATAGGTTCCGCCTAGCCAGATACACTCCACCCGTGGTATGATTTTCGGGCACTTTCCAAAGGTGGCGTACGCTAGGATCTACTCCTCCAGACCGATAACATCAAGTAGTTACCTTCCAGACAAATCGGGCATGATGAGATTCGACTCTGGGTCTCACAGTCAAAAAGCAAACATTCTAACCACTCATATATATATATATATATATATATATATATATATATATACAGTGTAACCCGGATATAAGAGAAAATCCGGATATAAGAGAGATTTTTTCTAGTCCCAAATTAGAGCCTGTGTTAATGTATATAAAATAGACTAAACCCGGATATAAGGGACTTCTCCGGTCCCGACAACTCTTTTATATCCGGGTTACACTGTAGATATATATATATATATGCTAGCAATATAACTCGTCTTCGACTTGGTGTATCATTACTGGGAATTTTTTCCGTTCAATTGGAGTAGTTATGTTTAACGTCAGCCCAACCGAAAATCAATATTAGTAACAACAATTGGGTGCAACTGAGGCACATCCCCAAATGAGGGAGGGGGTAACAATTTGAATGGGGGTGGCCCTGAAAAATGGCCGTTTTTGCGTTCTCAATCTTGCAAGGACCGTCATTAGAATACATCTTCCAGGGACCGTCATTATAATGATATACGATAATTTTTATTTATATTTATTTTTTTTATCATTCTAATAATTTTTTTGCCTTAGATTTCAACTCTCTAAATTGATTGTACGCTGTTTGTACAGACATTAAATTTTGCCTTTGATTTTTTGCGCAAAGTGTAAAAAATATTTTTTTCGATGTTTCACCTTCAAGATTATAATTTTTTTTACAGCCAATTTGGACTCAAAGCCGGCACTGAAAATTATCTATCAAACAAAAAAAATATCGAAATAGGATAAAAACTGTGTAAACACATAAACAACATCCGATCTCACACACACATACATACACAAACTCATGTTGAGAATTATATATATATATATATATATATATATATATATATATATATATATAATAAATTAATATCTAAAATATAATGCAAAATGTTCATTAATTAATTAATTGTTGTCTATGGAAGATATCTTTTTTAATAATTTCATCTCAAGCAATGCGTAAAAAGCCACTAAGATCCATTAGGCTACTGATTGTGAAACAGACGTAGACGACAATAAGAGAACAGGATTCAGTGAAACAAGATGGCGATTAACATTATATTTAAATCATCCAGTATCGTAGTTGACACAAAAGCACCAAGCCAGTAGAAGATTTCAAGAGCGAGAAATATATGTAAAGAAACTATTAGCATAACCATTAAGGTTGCAACTATCAGTTTTAAAGGTGAAATTATGAGACCATGAGGTTTTCCAACGATCCGCTATATAGTTTATTAAAGCATATATCGGAGAGGTTTGAGAGTAGAGGGGCCAGTTCAAAACTCTATTAGATCAATTATGATTGAGTAGTGAGTTCGATCTACACTGGGAGCTCCATACTTTCGGCTTTCTGCTATATTTAAGACACGTTTAGAAAACCCCTGTTTCTATTCTATCTTACTGCACAGAGAAAGTTGAACTTGAATTAAAACTTAACAGTGGACTATCCTAAAAATGAATAATATTTTATATGGGTAATTATTGCTATTCCAAAGGACTTCATAAAGAAGGTTGAACTCGAATTTAAAATTTAACAACGATATCCAGAAAAAATAAAATAAAAAAAAAACTTTTGGAGTAGAAATTGCAAATGAGTGCCTAACTATTATGACCATTGAAACGAACAGCAGAGAGAAAGGTGAACTAGAATTAAAAAATACAGTAAAAACGTAAAACTAATCTTTTGAACAAAATGACAGAATTAGAGACGTAGCTACCATTGTTAGATAACTACGAATCGTTTTGCAGAGTCAATAGCGAAGCCCGAGACGCTAGGGATCTACTGGCGTGAGACAGTCCACGATATCGGTGATGATTTTGCGTCTCAGAAGATTATGGATTGGGTGGAATTTTTTTTTTTCTAGTTTGTTTTTTTTTTTACTTTTATTTCTAGATTATTGACTATTATGTATCTAATAGATTTGGGGCAGGTTTCTTTAACTCGACATTTAAATTGATAAGAGTACTGACTTATACGGCAGAGAATGATGGACCATCTCCTCAGAAATGACAAAGATAATTCAGGCCGCAGAAGGATGCTGAGGATACCATGGAGCTTAACATCTGAGCAACAACGAAATTATAGGGAAAATGAAATAAAAAAGACACTTATACTGAACATAGGGAAGTTAGAGCTGAAATTTGTAGGACATATTAGGAGAAGATAATGCTTACAAGATATGTCAGGCACAATACATTGAAGGCAAGAGGGAGTGAGACAATCCGCGCATAACCTATTTAATGAGTTTGTGTAAATGGTTAGCAGAACAGAAATTAGGAAAGTGAGCAAAAATACATATGCTATGTGATACAAAGGAGAGGAAATTGTGCGTATATATATATATATATATATATATATATATATATATATAGATAGATAGATAGATAGATAGATAGATAGATAGATACACCTAGTGAGCCAGACAAACCTACCTAGGTTTCACGTAAACGGACCGTCAGGGAAAGTAAGGCTATATATAATATCTAATCTTACTTTCCCTGACGATCCGTTTAGGTGAAACCTAGGTAGGTTTGTCTGGCTCACTAGGTGTATCTAGGTCTGCTCTACGGTTGTATTGAGCGCTTTTGTTAGTTGTTTACTCGTATCGGGGTTCAGACGTGTATCTGTGCGATTTTTTGTCGGCAGAAGTTCATGTTTCCCCACACGAGGGATGTATGTGGTACAAGGCCGAGTTTACAGTGTGTTCTCCGAGCTCGTACGGTCGGTCAAAAGTATTCGCTTAGAACTGGCATAAACGGTTCAGGGCCTGTCTAGCTCCCTGGACAATACTTTGCCCTTCGGCAAAGCCTCATCCGGGTTCCTCTCTGCTCAAGACAGAGAGTTTGACAGTAACGAACACTCTGTTCGACTCTTAATATTTAACAGCTACCCCAGGGATGTATGTGGCACAAGGCCGAGTTTACTGTGGGTTTTCTGAGCCCGTACGCTCGGGAAAAATTATTCGCTTATAACCGGCATAAACGGGTTTAGGGTCTATCTACCTCCCCGGACGAAATTTTGCCCTTCGGCAAAGCCGCGTCCGGGTACCTCTCTGCTCAAGGCAGAGAGTTTGACAGTTGAACAATCTAGGCGCCTGTTGCCTCAATGCCTTCTCTCCTACTAATATTATAGCAGATGGAAAAGCACAACATAGTCTTTTTTATAGGGAGGACATCAATATATATATATATATATATATATATATATATATATATATATATATATATATATATATATATATATATTCATCACCAGTAGCCCGACTCGGAGTTTCATTAACAAAGCAATCGCTAGGTGCGGTGTTTACACAGCTTGATACATAATTTCAATTTTGTTAAATATATCTGGTTATCGGAATGTTGAAGTTCATATCTCTTTTTTATTATTTTGTATTTAAAATAAATCCTAACCAAAAAACAACAAAAAACAAAACAAAACAAAACTAAACAAAACAAAACGAAACAATACAAAACAACACTTGCATCCACACAAATTATCTATTTCAAATTATAAAGGTAGACATAAAATCTAAACCCAAATATGTAATGCTCAGTCTTAACTCAACACCTGAATATTGCGTTGTGCTTGAAACTCCGAGTCGTGCTACCAATGAGGATAAAAAGTATATTTTTAATATATAGTTAATACCTCTAATACATTGCACCGAGAAGTATTTTATTAACACCAGGGATTAATGTGTGATATTATATATTACTTAAATAATCTAAATTAACAACGGCTTCTCATACTCCATGATTAAACGCCTTGACTTGGTGTAGTAGATTATTTGCTTCTATGTCTCTGAGAGCAATGCTTTTAGGATTTTATCTCCAGTCAGATACGACCTAGTCAGAAATAAATGGATATGAGTCAGTCAAGAACTCATCTACATGAGCAAACCTCAATGTAAAAAAAAGAAAATGAAGTAGGTATCATCTCTCAAATCGCATAGATAGGAAATCATTAAAAGACCAATATATTGATTTCATATGTAGTGACCAATGGTGGATGATGTTCAACGCCATAACGGCATTTAGCTGTACCCGATGGTTGTTAATAGGGTTTGTCACAACCAGTACTGAATAGAACTTATAAATTTTGAAAGCAATTAAAAACCAGCAATTCTTGTATGTCCAACTCTTCATACCACATCGAACTTCACGTATACCAACAAGAAGAGGGTCTCCTTGCGAGAAATCCGGCTGGAGTCGAAAACTGATACAGAAAGATAAAGGCAAATTGAAAAAAAAATCTGTTGATGGTGTTCGAGTTAGTTCGAAATTCAAAACAAGAATCCTATTCGGAAAAAGAAACATCTGCTTGTCATAGAAAATTATAATATAACATGATTGTTCTAAAGTACTGCGGAGATATATTTAAGCTAGATTTAAAATACAGAGAAATATAAAAACAAAATAGTCTAACACTAACCTATAGAATATTTGTAATACCTAACTTATAGCCATCGCTGCAAGAAATCGTCCTACCTACCACCTCAAATGAAGCGGATGAAATGGCGCCTCGTGAATGTACTGAGATAAGTTAAAACACAGTTTCAGATAAATGGCCCGTACGACGAAATTCGAGAAGATATTATTGGCCAACTCTATTTAATGCCTTTTCTTGTTTGAAATCATCGCTTTTGATTAGATTAATTCATCTCGTGAGATGAAAATATTAAAATTCTTTGTGCTCCACTGGTTGTGGTCTGATCAACCTTATCAGGGCGTCGGTTTTGTTCTTAAATTATGAAGCTATTAACTTGTGCGTGATTTGTCCAAGATTTTTCCGCTACCCAGAGACATGACGACTGCTTGGAAATAATTAGCGATGGAGAAGCTATCTCTCGATAATCAATGAAGCACGCAACATAATAGAAGCCATCAGGTTATCAATTAGAATTTTCCTGTTCATTTGCGCGTGGATGAAGCAGCGTAATTGTTTTGTTTTGTTTTAAAATATAGGGTCCATTGAAATTTCAGACATGCGCATTAAACGACAAATGAAAATTTACAGATACAGTTAATTAAATAAGATCTTTATAAAATATGGATGAATATTCCAAGCATGAAGTATTATGGAGCTGATCCTTTTGGAATAATGTTTAAAAATGAAAAAGAAAAAAAAATATTGGACTCCTTAGAACAGAAGAATATAATGGACGGCGAAAATAACAGTGACGATATCGTATATCAAAAACAGCAATTTAAAACAATACAGGTAAATGAAAAATATGTTGAGATTTGGAATTGGTATTCAAAGCCATTTAAATCTGAGATGCTATGTATCAAATATACTCTCCAATCTTCTTGTATGCCAGGGAATGTTGACCATTTTTCTCAGAGACTTCAGACAACAGAAATATGGTTCTGCAGAACGGTGCAGATAAAAACTTACACGGAACATGTGAGAAAACTAGCAAGTTTTTAGTAGAAAGGAAACAAAAAGAACGCTTGTACTTTAGAATTAAACAGAGGCGGACAATTTGGGGAGACAAAAAATGGGGAACAGATCTTGGAAAATTTGACACACAGGCATTCACACTATTTACATTATTCGGACTATTGTCCTCATCTTTTTCGCCATATTTATTACAACGTTTCGACCCTTGTACGCTCCGGCCTTCTTCAGGTGATTGGAATGTCGAACTGAACCCTTTATTTCGCTCACTGGGGTAGACTGTTCTAGTTCCACGTGCCATGTTTTAATAGATGTCAGCTATTAGTTATCTCCTGATAATTCCCCTCTCCAAGCTCTCCACTGCCTTAACCGGGTATTGAACTCACTCTCTTTGGGTCCTTTCTCTGGATCTAACTAACTTTAGGACACGTGGCACAGTGGATAAAGACTTAATTCTTCTCAGCTTTTGAAATAACATATCATGTGAAGAAATTTTGTTTCAAGAATAAAAACCTATCATCTGGTACAATTTTGGATAATAAATAAAACTCTCCCGTATAATCATTGTTGGTACTGATTAAACCTAATAATAATTATTGTGAGTCGTATCCTTTTTAAAATCTTATAGTAACCACAACGGTACGTAAAACACTTTTTAATGGAGCTGGGGGTGGGCCTGTGACGCACGTAGTGCACTGCACATTCAAATATCCCGGGCCATTTGTCTCTTGCAATGAAAAACTTTCTAAAACTGCTGATAAAATGAAACTGTCATAATAATATTTCGATCTTTGGATTCTTAGGATATCTCCAAATCGACTCCAAAAATATATATGTCAAATTCGGTAACATAGGAATTCAAAACAAAATCTGTAAAATAAGCTGTAGATTTTTTTGGGTTTAAAATGTATTTTTCTCAATTAAAACATCGTGGGAAAAACAAGTAGAATTTTCGAATCTAATTTAATGATCATTTTTGATTTTTTTACTGTGAGCTAATTTTAACAGCTTTAGTAACAGAATTTTCCATAAGACAGTCCATTAATATTTGATTTTTAATGAAATTCTCTCAGTAAATCGTTTATAATTTATAATAAAATATTTGGCTGTATTTTCAGTATTAAGCTAATTAGCAATGAAGTTAAAACATCTGTATCGTGCTTTTCTATACAAATATATTAATTCAAACACATAAAATCCAATGATTATATTCATTTACCTTCGTTTTTTTTCTCATTAAGTCTCCAGCGATAGTTTTTTCTGCGCACATGGAGAATAATTTTCATTTCATTATGGCTGATAGGTTATTCGCTACATTGCGAATTAAATCAAAGTTTTGGGGAGGTGGTGATCAATGTAAGAATGTTCTTAATCCTTAGCCGACCACGTGTTTAAGTTAAATATCTCTCCAAATCACTTTAATTCGTGTTTTGATTGATTAGTCGATTTGTCCTTTACGGCTTATCGATTTCTGTAGGTTATTTATGCCAGAAAATATTTTGTTTTTAGGATGTAAGGTTTTTTTGAAGATAAAAAATATTCCACTATTAACCTTTAAGCGGCAGGGAGAAGAGGTCGATTCATACATTTGCCATCGGTATTTGCACGTAAGTGAACATAAGGAACCAAACTGGAATTGGAACTTGAAACTACGATTTCTAATTCCAAGTCGTTATCTATTACACCACCCGCACCTCCAAGCTTACAGCACATGGTATTCACTATTAGTCATCCATTTATGTATTGACCTGTTACGACGTGCGAGAACCGGTGTTACATTGGACCATGTAACGGATCATGTAAATAACATTAAACAGAAAAAACTTAATAATATATAAATATATGTGATAATATGTTGATGGAAGACAGCACTATAACTGCAAGAGCCCCTAAACAACGTATTAAATGAACATGAGCAGAAAAAAACCGGTAGTCATTTATCAGAAGACAATGTATGACCATTAGTCAAAATTGGGGGCTATGAATTCATGACCACGAAATCAAATTAAAACACGAATTTAAGTATAAAGGAATTGATATAAAAGACGACGGAAATGTGACCTGGAGATCCAAAAGCGAACTGAAATAACGAATGATACCTCATAGAAACTAAGCAAAATATCAAGAAACATGAAAATTGCGTTAAAATGGTGCTGGGATGCGGATGTAGTATCAGTCTCCTTAAATTGCAAAGAATGCTAGATAATTAGCTGACATGTGAAGAAGAGACCCAGGGTAATAGAAATACCGTTCTACAGAAGGATGTTGTGAATACCACGGATGGAACATATAAGCAAACAGACAGATATAAGTAAAATGGAAAGAAGTCTTGCGAGTAAATTTGGAAGAAGAAAGTTCAAATTTCTGTAACACATAATGAGGAATGACGTCGTGTAGAATTTCAAACTCAAAGGCTATATTAATGACAGGAGAGTGGATTTGAAACATCGATTGGCCAACATAACGAGTTGAGTAACCAAATAGAGGAATAATGAATAGGAGGAAGCGCAACCAAAAAAATTCTTATATCGAAAAAGAATAGGAAATTGTCGAGAGCCATGATCTCACACATCCTGATTTGAAACGGCACATAAAAAGTAGAAAAACAAGACGTTGTCAAAATTGTTCACTCTCTTTGATATTATTTTCAATGCTAGATTTCGTTTGCAATCTCATGTTCTGTGTCTTAACGATTGAACTTAGTACTATTGCAAAACAAAACAGATTTGATCCCTGCCGCGAAAAAAAATTACCAAAAATAATTTCAGAGACGGAAAGCGAAACAAAATATGATAAAAAAAATTGAGTCAAGTCAATAAAAGGACACACTAGGTTTATAAATGATCTTTGGTATAATCTTCTGGGTGTGTCTAAGTATATCATCAACGTGAAACAAACACGAGAAAAAAAAATCTAAGCCACCTTAAATAAAAATCTCATGTAAATTTAGTCTCCAGTTCCCGTTGCGATAATATTCAAATCAGAAAGTTGTTTAAAAGAGGAAAATAGTTTCCATTTTTTTGTGTTTCTAGGCTTCATATTGTTATTTTCTCCACCATTTTCTCCTTTTACGCTGCTAGATAGCTATCGTTATTATTTACTACAGACGATAAGTAGTGTTCGTTTTGAATTTAAGAGCTCCGTTGAGCTTCAGGGTTAGAAAAACATTCTTTCCAGTTGGGAATAAAGTTATAATTGAATGAAAACTACATCATAAAAGGTGTATATTCCAAGAGAGGTTTGCCGTCTGCACATGTGGATAAACTCATATATATATATATATATATATATATATATATATATATATATATATATAGAGAGAGAGAGAGAGAGAGAGAGAGAGAGGAAGAGGTGTGCATTTGTATAACCTTCACGATTGCACATTTTATTTATTATGTACTGCAACGTGAGAATATGCAGCTAAATCTGCTGTATTGGTTTTGCCTATGAAGAAGTTCCACTTAAAATTCTGACTTTATATGTTGAGACTAATGTTTGAATCGGAATTCGGTTGCATTATCTGATATATACATTTGTGATACATACATGCACACACACACACACACATATATATATGTGTGTAGGTATTCGATGGGCTAATTGCCGCCATTTTATATATTTGATTTTGCGCATGCGCGTTGTTTGTTTTTGATTTTGTCGACTGTCCAGTATAGTAGGGCCAGCATGCTTTACTGTCTTTCATTTGCGACAGAAGCACTAGTACGAACATTTTAGTGTGTTTGGGCGTCAACCTAAAGAGAATACAAAACATTGGGGAAGAGTTTAATGAGTCTAATGGTGATTACATAGGTGTTCGGCGTGATCGTTAGTGATGGCGACGTTATGGCCGTCAGAAATTTTGCGACCACATTACTTCTTGCCAACTAACCTACTAGGCTGCAAACCTTTTGATAATATGTGTGGGACGCAGTTGAGCGAGAGACTAACAAACATCCTTGTTACACCAAAGATGACATGCAAGCAAGGATTATGGCAGTATTCACCACTCAAAAAAGATGCAGGAGATTTCGAAGTTGTCTGTAGACTGTTGATAAGCCAATGTTGATTTTATTAAATAAATATACTATTTAGTATTTCAAAATACTTTGGTGTAATTTTGGTAAATATATCTGTTATAATGAGATTTATTTTTGCCTAATTGAAACGACAGTTTATCCATCGCGCCCTGTATATATGTGTACAACTGTTTTCGAAAGCTATTATACATTTTTAAGGAACGTTTTTTTTGTTATACTAAATTGCATGTAAATAGAGAATTAATCATATTCTTAATTTCCGAATACGTGTATGAAAGACTAGCTTGTTCATTATATACAGTTATATTTTTACTGCACACTGGATAACCCCAAATCTCAAAGTAAATCGTAAGAAATTACAATGGTCACAGAAGACCTTGATGCCAGAGCAGAGAAGGAACGTGGTGGGGAAATAGTAGACAAATTCGGACTAGAAACCCGTAAGAAACCTAGTTGAAAATGAGTTCAATGTTTCCTGGCAAACGATCAGTTAGTAGTCAACATCCAGTTTCAAGAACACCCAAGACGCTTTGGAGGAGAAAGGAAAAACGAGTCACCAACATAACGATCAATGAAAGATTCAGGAAGGCAATTTTATACTGAAAATCTTATCGAAGTGCCAACTGTTGGCGTGACCACCTGCCAGTCATATGTAACCTTTGAATAAAACTAAAGACAACAGAGACCGACAAAGTAAGAGACAAATTGCATTACGACAGAATTATCAATGAACAGAGTTGGAAACATATGTATGCTGCCAGCCATTAAAAGCAAATAAAGTATACTTAATGAGAAAGGAAAGGGAAAAGAGATGTCTTAGTGACATCGACAAACGAAACCACCCCTAGGAATATCAGAAGAGGTAAAACTAGTGGATCACAGAGGAAAGTCTCTTCATGAAAATTGAAGACAGCAAACAATGCATAGTTATGGTACAGAATATAGGATATTACAAAAGGAAATTAGACTCAAATGCAGGCAGAAAAAAGGTATGAATCAAAATAAATGTACATAAGGAGAATAAATAAAGCAGATATACCTGAAAGAAATACGAGAAGTAACAGGACAAAGATGCGCTCACCGACAAGACGAAGAATATAAGAACAAAGTGAAGAATGGGGATAAGAGATAACGAACAAAATACTTCCAAGATGGAACAAATACATCGGAAGATGTAACGACGAAAGAAGAAAACCTAAAATAGACAAAAATATGGAAATGATAAAATCCGAATTGAAATTAACAAGCGCCAACTTTAGCAAGAACCAAGCAGCTGGACCACATAGATGGTAATAGAGATGCTGGTAGCTGGAGATGATTTCGGCATTGAAAAATTTACAAACAGTGCTGATATACCGAAATATATAAACATTTCTTTCACAAAATCATGATTCTGCTCATGATGACTAAAGCACATAGCAGAATTAGACCAGAAAGAATGCAGGAACAGTGTAGTTCCCTGATACTGGACAAAGGAATGTAATTTTATGCTCAGAATGCTATCGAAAAGAGTAATAAAAATGCAGAAAGATTGTCTTATAGATTATGCAAACGTGGTTGATAATTGACAACACAGATAATCTATTTGATATGCAAGGTTAGCTTGATTTATTTGTTAAATGTATTAGAATAAATCAGAAATTATTTTTGTTGCAAACCAAATGCATACGGATAGAAAATGTATTCAGTAAGTACACGAAAATAGAAAGGGGCTTAACACTAAGATGTGTTTTCTCACCGGACTTATTCAAACATTACCTTGAGACACTCGTTAGAGAATTAGAAGTCATAAATTGATTCATTATTGGCAGCCACACACTTAAGAACATGAAATATCCTGATGACACAGTGTTGATAGCAGTCATCGGAATTAAACTAGAAGAAATCCTACAGAGGGAAGGAAAGGAAAATAAGAAGAACTAACTAAGCATTACTTAAAAAAAAAAACCTTTCGAGTCCAACCGTCAACATGAAAAGGACTGCAGCGTGCGTGCCAGCCACATCCACCATCAACGCTCTTCTGTGATTTTTTGCTGATGACTCTTCAGGAGTAGGCTTTGCTTCACAACCATTTCTGCCATTACCACCAGAGCGGATGACGGGAATAAGTAGAGAGGACAACGATCCCAAGGTTCGTAAGCGGGCGGGTGCCGATATATATATATATATATATATATATATATATATATATATATATATATATATATATATATATGAAAAATATAGTCTTAAGATGTACTCTATTTATAGGATAAAGTTCTATCAGGGATAGAGCCTGTGTAAATATAAAAGTGGACATAGAAGTCAACACAGTCTGTTTCATGCTAGATGCAATCGTCATTGTTCTGATGAAACAGACTGTTGCCTCTAAATGTTGACTTCTATGTTCACTTTCAAATATATATATATATATATATATATATATATATATATATGTGTGTGTGTGTGTTTTCTATTATACCAGTGTACATTAAAAAACAAACTGTGTTCCTTTCTATTTTACATTTATACATACATGAATATATATTTAACTTTCTAATAATGCTTCTATTTCTGTTGTAATGAAAAGTTTTGTTCCATGGAAAATCCAAATTGTCCAGATAAATAATTGCTTACAACGCATATAGTTGGAACCGTAAAATAACAGTTCAAGTTGGAAGACATTATCTGTGGTTTAACCTGAAGACGAATGAACTCCACCAGATCAACTGCCCAAGACACACCAAGCATGAACGAATATTTCACCGGTATTCGACCTGTTAGAGTCCCAGCTATGGACAAATAATTAATCCTCAAACTGGTCAAAAAAAGATGAAAGCATAAATATTTTTACAGTAAAAATACCAGATATATTGTCATAGTAAAAGAATTACCAGTAATACATTTTTGTAATAATAATAAAAAATTGCCAGCAGTACAATTTTGTAATAGAAAATATTACGAGCAATTCACTTTTGTAATAGACATTTCTAATGCAGCCAAGAAAATACAATTTCGCCATTAAATGGCTCATAATCATACTTATCATAAAACCCAGGTTGTGTGTGTGTGTGTGTGTGTGTACGTTTATATATTGGATCGGATTTCCTACATTTTTCAACCGATTTCAACAAAACTTCACAGAACTACGTAAAATTACCTTGCGGTGGTTCTGACAGCGCCAAAAATTGGAAAAAAACACAACTGTTTTTGCACAAAATCAATTTGAAAACACGATTAAGAGTCATCGCGAGAGTGAAAGGGGGACAACTCATATCGAGTTATACTTATTATAAAACCCAGGTTGTTTGTGTGTGTGAGTCTGTGTTCGTTTATATATGTGATCGGATTTCCTACATTTTTCAACCGATTTCAACAAAACTTCACTTTTTTTTTGGCAGGTAGTGTTTCTTATTGTCTTGTACACTTTTTTCTTTATTTTTACATTCAGAATGCTTTAAAAATTCCATTTACAAGACAATTGCTTATAATAAAATTCTATTCAATCGGTAGACTCATGACGATTGAAAACAATGTTTTTGTTTGAGTTTGGGTTGGACCAATTCGTAAAAAAAAGCGAAAAAAAAGCCAAACAAAACAAAACAAAAAACCTATTTACGATATGCGTGTCTGTCAACCTTAAACAATAATCTTTGTCAATTTTATTTTTCAGTCTTTATGATGGTCGATACTTGATCTATCTCTTACTGTTACATCCCCGGACAACGCCGGGCTCTACTGCTAGTGAGTTAATATGTCGCTAAACAAACACAAATACCGACTTTCAATCCAAATATGTGCAGTGAAATGTTCAAGCGCTCATATATGCAGTGTGATTACGCCTACGACAGATTATAAGTTTAATCATGATACTGATTACGAAACAGCTGTTAGATGGCTGTGGTTTAAGAGGTGTAGCTTTCACCATTCTGGAGTGAAATGCAAGTTGGATTTACACTACAATTCTCAATAACGCTTCTTTCTAAGAATTAATTTTATTCTATCTTGGCTAGTTTGCATATTTCTTCACGTTGCCACCGTATGATATTTCCGTTAGATGAGGAAGTATTTGTTTCATCTATTTTAACCATTTCTGCGAATGGATATTTCGTTTTTGAAGGCCAGAAAAGAAGTAAAAAAACACAATGCAATCTGACAATATTTGACATTTGATGCTAGTGTTTTTTTTCCCTTTCCATCTCATTCCATATGTCAGATTTTAACTCTTCGAACTTTTCGACATTTTCGAACGCGTTCCTCGAAGATAATGTTAGTCTATAATCCATTTAGGAGCAGCAACGCTTAGGCAATATATATGAACTCAAAGGTGACGCTTTTCTCTGTAATCATCTGCGATACGACTGAAAGGAATAAAGGAAAAGCCGTTGTTTGCCTTTACTCTTTTCTATAGAATCACAAAATCAAATGTAAGAATGGAAAAATAAAAGCGGTAAGTAGGAGGCATCTTCAAAAACAATGTTCTCTTCATATTTTTTAAAATAAAGTTATTTAATTAAGACAAGATTTAGATCAAAAGAAAAATGGATAAATTCGCAGCAAAAATCAATCATATATATATATATATATATATATATATATATATATATATATATATATATATATATATATATATATATATATATATATGATATATATTTTGATGTATTTTTTTCTTTAGTGAAATTAAGGCCGACCGGCCGCAGTCTAAAAGTCCGACCAGGCAAGTTGATATTTGTATGATCTAATATTTTTTTCTTTACAGTAGATAAATTATATTAAAACTGTTCGAATGTTCCTTTTATCCGAGCACTTTCGGATATACATTTAGCTATGGTCAGAAAGGTGTAGATTGAGTCTGCGTGTCAAACATGTTTGACTCGCAGACTCACTCTGCACCTTTGTAATCTGATTTAAATATTCATGCAGACGTACTGGACACCATACATAACATACTTGTTGACAACATTAATATAATAGCAACATCTACATGCAAAAAAAAAGGCTAAAAATAATGGAAGCTTTATTAATAAAAACAAAAAAAAACACTTAAGAATATTAAATATGAACATGGACACAATATCGTGACCGTGTTTCGAAAAAAAATGGAAACATTTTATAAAACATACATGCAACAAACTATTTCTTATTTAACAGTTAGAATATTTAATCCTTGAAAATGGCTAAATGTATTGCCGAAAGCGCTCTGGGTTAGAAAAGAATATTCTGGCAGTTTTTATATAATTTATAATCTGAAAATAAAATAAAAGCACTTTGTCTGTCGTATTCAATGAAAAGTGCGTATATATATATATATATATATATATATATATATATATATATATATATATAATCAACTATATATATCAATTTTGGAATAGAAGTCAATATGAATAAGAAATTTTTCAAATATTTGAGGTAAAATTAAATCTACAAGCTGTAAATATCTTCCCAGACATGAAACCGAACCCAAATTAAAATATTCTGAAGCTAGAATGCCATAGAAATTCTACTAAACTAGCCAAAACTCTTTCTACCAGGTTCGGAAATTTGCTCGATTTTTTTGTTAGTAGTGTTCATATTTTAAATATTTTGTTTCAGATCATATTAATTTAATTTGAAATTCGCTATTTTTCCTCAAATAAAATTTCAGGAAAATATATTGTACTTTACAAAATTCTGAAACATGAGTACGATCTTTTGTTTACAAAGAATGGCAAGATCTTTTATCGCTTTTTTTACTGACAAAAATAGAAAAAAAACATTCTAATCAATATATATAATTTCGTTTGAAATACACCAGAGTATTTTGCTTACTGGAAATAGTAAACATTTATTTTTTAATCATTTAGCTTTTAATTAGATCTAAAATTAAAGCTTCAAGAAAGTTTTCTTCATTTTTGTTTTCTAAATTAATTTTAAAAACTTAGGTATCGAGGATTACTGGAGGTACCTACCACAATTAAAAATAAAATGAGAAAATAAAACTAATTTCAAATGTAAATGAAATAAAGTATAAAAATTATTAAACTAAACATTAGGTTTAAAATAAAATAAAGAGTTACTTTTCAAA
>CAHIKZ030000222.1:2465000-2475000 GCA_903632075.3 Acanthosepion pharaonis | reverse complement strand
ATCTATAAACCTCGATTTAGCTCTGTTGAGCGAGGTTCGAAACCGATTAGCTAGTCTTTTTTCAGTTTTAATTTTTATCTAATATCATCATATATATATATTTATAAATCAAATATGTGGTTCAGTTCAATTTATATTACAATGAATCATTCATACAAAATATATATAAAACGTCTGAGGTTGTGATTGGCTAGTCGCCCTAGGAGACGTGTATCATCGAATACAAGTGGCCAAATATATATATATATATATATATATATATATATATATATATATATATATATATATATAGTGAAAATATGCATACATATGCAAAATATATAAATACACATACATGTATATTTTCAGAAAAAATTTTTTTCCAAGAGGAAGAATCCAGGTAGAACTCAATGTCTAGGACAGAGTAAGGAGTGTTTAAACCTTTTTATATATATATATATATATATATATATATATATATATATATATATATATATATAAATCAAGAAGTAATGTCACTAGAGTAGAGGGAAAGAAAGACAACGAGAAGACTAGGAGATGGAGTAGTGAGTAAAAGAACAATAAAGTAACATTACTCAGAAAATATCGATTGATTTTGCGTTTAAATTGTTGAAAATTGCAAGTAACAGGGAAGCAAGAAAGGGAGTGCCTGAGCTGGTAGTGCAAGGAAAATAACTATTAGAGTAGAACTGACAGTTACAATATGAGACCTAATTGCCAATTTAGTAACACACTTAAAATCATGCAGTTGAGGCATTAAAATGGAAACTTTATCAGAAAAAAAATCATGAAAATAAGATAGAGACCACGTCACGTCGGTGAGAAAGTTACTGAAGTCGAGTTGCAAGGTTAAGACTGATTATTTTACAAACACTTTGAATTTTGGCAAGAATAGTACCAAGCCAGATATGACAGCAGTATTCAACGTACAGGACTGATTCGTTATAATCACCCCACTATATCTCATGTGTAAAACGTGAGCACAAGGAGGGGCTAAGAGTTAATCTCCTGGACGTTCCCTTCCGCCATGCTGTTGGAATGTAGGAAAGTTAGGGTTAGGAAAGTTTCTCTCTGGTCATTAAGCGAAAGCCAAAAAAATCTGAAATTTGAAGCATCAGATCATGAAATAATTTGAACATTAGATATTCGAAATTATCTGTTACAAACAAAGTTAGCATCTTTATATTGCATCGTTTGTTTTAACTAAATATCAGGATATCCATGATTTGATGAACTAAATACATTTATCAATAATCCCACTCAGTTCAATCTCAATTTTAGTTCTACCTGACGCGAATCTCTAAGAAACTCCCCAACTTCTGCACCTCTGTTTCGTATTTTTTCTGGGCTTTGCCAACATACGTATTCTATAATTAAGGCCCGCGTTTCAATTGAAACCATGAATCACTTGAACTTGAATTCTCCCAGGTGACAGGATAGGGATGCTGACGACCGTTGATTCCACGTGTACAGCGAAGTTACACGAAATCAATAACCCAAGAGCAATTTCGCTGCTCATAAAATCCCGAGCCGTCAATATTCTGAGGTGCCCATGTCTGATGGGACAGAAACAGTAATTCAGGAAACATATGTCCATTCAGTGCTTCATAACCCTCTCACTAAGCGAATCGTTTATCATCCTAGTAAAGGACTGGAGCAATGAAGAAGTTCTTTTTTCATTCACGATGATTTAGAGAGTCAGGCGCCGAGCAGAAAGTAAATGAGGAAAAGTCCTTTTCTGCTCAAGGGAAGAAAGTAATACGGAATATTATCAATTCTAGGGTTATTATGGACGCCCAGAATATATATAGGCAGAAATTTCTAAGACATTCTTCCGAGAAAGCCTGCCTAAAATGCTTAACAGAAATTATCTAACAATATACAGAAATATTCAGTAAAATCACAATTATTAGTTCAAAGGGCTATATCTATTTTCTGTGTCATTATTTTTTTAAAAACAAAACTTCCGACTACACAGGAATAATAATAATAATGATAATAATATCGCACACAAAAGGTGCCTCCTTATTGATATGGCAGTCCCTGCAGACTGCAATGTATCTTTGAAGATTTTCATTACGCTATCAAAATACAAGGACCTTGAAAACGAAATCTCAAAAATGTGGCACATGGGGCCATCAACTATCCCTGTTGTAGTTGGGTGCCTCAGATTGGTTGGAAGAGATACCAGTAGACTAATTGAAGGGAATCCTGGAAGCCAATGCCTCAAAGAAATACAAAAAAATGTTCTCACGAGTACAGCCCACTCATTAAGAAGGACTTTATCTATTCATTTTTTTTACTGTGTGATTGGATAGATAAAGCCCTTCGTAAGGTGTGGGCTGTACTCGTGAGAAGCAGTCTTTTAGTAATTAACATATTTACTGTAGGCCTTTTAACTACCAAGGCAAAATGTGCACATGTTGATGGCTGTAATCAATATATATCAGAAGTCATGAAAACCTTAACTGGTACATATTATTATTATTATTATTATTATTATTATTTCCTTTGATTTCTGGCGTTTACACATTTCTTTCCGGGTCCCGCCCAGGGACCTAAGGTTAGAAATGACATCATGACACTTTCCACTGACAAAAGAAAAAAAATATTATTATTATTATTATTATTATTATTATTATATCCCGCCCAGAAACCTAAGGTTAGAAATGGCATCATGATAATTTCCAATCACACAGAAAGAAACAAAAATAACCGCTTCTCACTTGCCTGATGTCAACCGTTTTTGAACAATGCACACTTTTCACTATATGTCTAAATGTCACTCTCCCCTTTCCAACATTTTTCGTCACGTAAGATTCATTCTAAATAATATTCATATATTATTAAATATTTTCATTCTCTTCCATAGTACAGGTATATTTCACCCTGCGTCGTTAATTTGTTCCAGAGGTCATGACTTAAGTCGAAAATGAACCTAATTCAAAATAATCACAGTATAAACTGCATGTAAGCACCCCCATTGCATATTTCAGTATTTATGATATGCACGTACAGTATTCTGAATAAAATAATTTATCAGCGATTTCGCCTTAAGCTTAGCATTAGCAATGGAAGAACTATCAGACAATTTTTCGAAAATAATCCAGTTTCGTCAACGTTAAAAATCTGTTCACTTCGATGATCTTAGTCAATACTTTAGGAAAATCGGCTGCTGCTTGTTTGTCAGCTGATGCACTTTTCACCTTGGTTCTTAATAGAGTGATATTGGAATTACCAATATTTAGCTCTTAACGACTGCTAAATAAGACGACAATACAGAGTCACAGATGGGTGTCTAGGGTTTATGATGATTATATTAACATTTACTGTAAATGTACGTATTTTAATATAATTTTATATACTTTTATTCTTATTTATTGTACAGTAACATGATTTTATGAGCTTTTAATGCTTTTCTTGTGAAATTACTGTGTAAATATTTGTAAATTCAAATAAAATGAGTTAAACGACTTATTTTTTTATATATTTTTTGACAATCTCTCTCTCCACACTCTCCCCACTTATGTCTCTTTCAAGAAACAATAATACTGTCACTGTATCCACCTCAACGAACTATACCGAGAAAAAAAAATAAATAAAATAGTCCGTCGCTTATTCAGTCTGTTGTTGCCGCGTTGTGGCCTGAGGAATTGCCGATGGGCCATAAGTCGGTGAAGACCACAGGCAACGCCACACATTTTTTATGCAAAGATTCTATTGTAACATAGTACTTTTCTACTATAGCTACTATTAATAATAATAATAATAATAATAATAATAATAATAATAATAATAATAATAATAATAAATTAAACGAATTTAACGACGCTCGATGAAATAGATTTACAAACGATTCAAAACAATTTTATTTAAAAAGCTGGTGTTCAATTTTACAGACTCTGGTCTATTTTCAGTTTGCTCCTTGAAATATTTTGCAATCTAGTGTATTTTTGCCGAATTCATTTAGAATTGAACCCAGAAGGAGTAGAAGAAGCATTTTTAACTAAAACCTTATTTTTTTATTTGAGAAAGTGAGGCACAAACGTGGAAAAAAAAAGTTAATCTGTGCAGTTAATGAAGCACATACTTTGAATATTGTAGATGACAACTGTAGAAATATAAAACGAAGTTTGTGAAGCTAAATGTTACAGCTTCCTTTTTGAAACATGTCCTACCACCAGGACTGGAATCTGGAATCACAAACAAATAACTGTAGCAACTAAGAGAAACCACTTCACTTGATAACATTCAACATACTTAGCGATATTTATTTCTATGATATGTAGTTACATGTACTATATTTATATATATTTACAATGTTTATATTAATATTCATATATTTTAGTAAATTTATTATATTATTTATAATATTAATATCTTAGAAATATTATGTTTTTTATATATTATTATATTATTCTATTATTTATTCTATTTTATATTATTCTATTATTTATTCTATTTTATATTATTTACAATAATTATTATATTTTACTATAATTTATATAATATATATATATATATATATTCATATATTTATTTATATTATTTTCAATTTATTTTTCAATATCTATATTATATTATGCATTAATTTATTATATCATAATTTATTAATTTATTATATCATATATATTTATAATATTTATATTGTATTTTAAAACTATTTATTATATAATTTACATTCGAAATGTTTATATTAATATTTATATTATATTTTATTCTTATTATATAATGTATTATACAGTGTAACCCGGATATAAGAAAGTTTTCGGGACCGGAGAACAAGTCTCTTATATCCGGGTTTCTCTTATATCCGGGTTTGGTCTATTTTATATACATTAACACAGGCTCTAATTTGGGACCAGAGAAAATCTCTCTTATATCCGGGTTTTCTCTCATATCCGGGTTTGGTCTAATTTATATACATTAACACAGGCTCTAATTTGGGACCAGAAAAAATCTCTCTTATATCCGGGTTTTCTCTCATATCCGGGTCTCTTATATCCGGGTTACACTGTATTAATTATAGTATTTATATTATTATATATATTATATCTAATTATTATTTATAATGCTATTTATTTTATTATTTATATTATTATTTATATTATATTTACTATTATTACTTCGGATCTAAGACGGAGAAGGGGCGGAGACCGACTATTGGCGTTTCATAACCAGGCAGTCTTCTGACAAAACTGCCAACTTACCGGCAACTCCTGCAGTGAAGACGTTATTGTATTCCTTTGGTTCGTATCAGTACGACCGATAGGGAAGCCAAATGATCTAGGCAACTCACGGCCTCCTATATACAATGAACCAAGCGTGCGCCCTGGTGTGCTCACTCTAATCGCGACAAATAAAGGACTGAATTTTGACCAATCTGGGCGCTACCTTTATCTCGAGAGATAAACGGATGCCTGTTCTATGTAACAATTATATGTGATATTGCTTATAACATTTATATTATTATTTTTTCTTATATTAAAGTTTGATATAAAAATAATATAATAAATTATAAAATATAAGTATAGATTCTTTTTGTTGATTCCAATATCTGTGTGAATGGCTGCAAAGTACTTGCCCCTCGCCATTTTATAACCAGAAGCACACAAATGCATGCTGAGATTTTTTCATAGGCAATAAAACAGGTCGGGTTTCGGTTTCATCTGATTTAATCCCGGTCTGTCTTGTCTTGTTTGGTTTGGTTTAGCTTGGTCGGTTTGGTTTGTTTTACAGCATATCAACCACAATGGTTTATTTAATGCTGACAGTTTTTATTGCTGGTAATAATATTTTACAATGTATTTCTGGCATTAGAACCTATTTTTGCACTTTCATAGCGTTTTGACCCCAATTTGGGTTTTAACTATTTGCCCATGGTTGGGACCCTAACGGGTGCTACCACCCCGGGTCAGGGTGGACCTGGGAACACTAGTAATTAAAAGGTGGTCCCACGCTCCTCAAAACCTTCAGTCAAGAGGTCTTGCTGTAGTTTCTCGTCTTACACAGGACGCGGATGTAGTTTATCGTCATACCCAGGACGATGTCTCGTCTTGGTTTCAGAACGCTACATTCGCTTGAATGAACTTGCTATTGTGCGTTGGCGCTAATTCTTAGTTTGTGAACCTTTTTTCCATATTGCTGTTGCTTTGCTTTATTACTATAAATTTAATTTGCAAATATTGTTTGCTTGGTTTATATTATTTTTGTCTTGTTCTTTTCGTTTTCTTGTTATTGCAGATTTTGTTACTTTTCTTTCTTGGTGAGTTTTCTTACTAATTTTGCATTTGACCATGGCTCCATACTTTTCTAATAAATTGTTTTAATGGGCTAATAAGATTTATGATTTTTAGCTGTCATCGTAAAACGTAGCCCTAGCGGAATACCAGGAAAGTTCCTTCAAAAGAGGAACGGAGGTTATGACTACCATGTACTCTAGTCTGTACGATACAGAAAAGTAAATCTCTTTCATTGAATAAGGTAAAGTTTACCTTGTTCCATTCTTATCTGAGAAAGCTTTAAAAAATATCCTGGGAAGATTTAACTTCGTCGCATGATAAGGAAAGAAAACTGTTAACATACAGAAAAATTAAAAATAAAACATTTTTTCGTATTTACTATCGTATATACTCATGTATACGTCGACTTCATGTATAATACGGTTTTAATCCTTCCGGAAAAATAAATTACCTGTGTATAGCGCAACGGGTCACTGAAAATGCATAATTTTTAACCTCTCCAAAAACATTACCTAACTATAATATCACCCACTATTTTTTGCACAATAGATGATCATATAAACTTTCACTGTACTCGGCTGTATACGATATCTAAATCAAACGAACCATTTTTATGATGCTCATGATATTAAATGTTAATTCTAAAAACTGTTAGAACTATTGTCTAACTGAAATAACAGAAATAAAACATTTAAATTCGCACTAAAAATAAATAAATATATGCATCCTTCATATAGAAAAACATACTAGACGCTAAATCCTACACAAATCTAGACATGCCTGGGAGGGAATCGTGCTTCGCTAGAAATCGGTTCAACACCCTTGATTTGACTCAATTAACAAATTAAGAAAGCATAAACAAGAAATTAATTCTGAAAATTCGAATAGCATTACAAGAGATTGAAAATATCACATACCGTTCTGTCAGGGGGAATCTCTTTGTTAATAAAGAAAGAAAACATATGTTAAATATCAGATGTGGCTGTTCCAGCGCGCAACAGTTGAATGCGATTTAACCAATGAAGATCTTTCTTTTCTTTTTCTTTTTTAATTACAAAATTTGTTTCATCTGATTATAATAGTATATCCTTAGACCGTAATGAACTTATATCTATTGCCAAAGAACGTCGGAAAAATTCTGGAATAGTTAGAAAATAAGAGATATTAAAAAATGGTTAAAATCACGCACACGATAAGCTGTGATCCTCTTCCATTGATGGATGACTGTGTGAAAAAGCTGATCATCTCGAGTGTGACGAAGAAAAAGTACATATAAACTCGCTGTAAATATTTAATATGTTTGCAAGTATATCCCTTACCGTCACGTGACGATGGTCTAAGGCTACTAAAATATTACTTGAAAATATTACATTCCAGGTTTATATTTTCTAGCCATTTGCAGTTCGATTCCTCTGTGAGCACTGTGAGACACGCGTAAATTTAACACAAACTGATATATATATATATATATATATATATATTTAAATTTTGAACTGGATTGGCATGTAGCAAATAAATGCCGTAAACAAATGTACTTTTCTTTATATCATAGGCTTACGGCCACATCACGTTGAAAAACTGGTTCCTTTACAATCAGCCAAATTAAAAAACGTCGAACCTCTACGGCTCTAGTCGCCAGCCTATTTTACGGACAAGATTTGATAGCCTCACAGGTTTTGAAATCAGAATTTTTCTTCTCTTTGGCTGCATAAAAACGCCAGTGGTTAGGAGTGAAGTTAAAGCAATTCAGACTTTATCCAAAGGCATGTGTGGAAGCGAATGTAACTGTCTCGCCCGAAATTTGAACACCGATCAGTAATCTAAATACTCCAACTTGATAACCAATAAACAACGCACGCAATCACCTTCCCCCGGCACACACACGCACATGCATACATATACAGACACATACACAGGGCTAAGGAAAAATGCAAATATTTAAGACCAAAATGAATTTATTAAAAAAATAAAAATGTGGCATGTAGGTTATAATAGTCAATACACAATTCACTGAAAGAAGCCACCCTCAGCATTTACCGCGGACTCGATCACACTCCGGGATTTGACACATGCGGCCTTCAGAGAGTCCCTAGGGAGAGCCTCAAGCGGCTCAGTAATCCTGTAGATCAACTTGTCTACGGTGTTACAGGCAGGGCGATTTGAATCTTTCTCAACCGATCCCCACATATAATAATCCATGTTATTACAATCAGGGGAGTTAGTGAGCCAGATATTGAGGCTGGTGAAGTCATTAATATTAAGTGAAAACCATTTCTGACTCTTCCTGGAGTTGTGGCAGGGAATTTCAGTAGCCACCATCTTTAATCATGGGTTGAAAATGGTGTTCAGAATCTCTACATACCCATCTGAAATCCTGTTCAAATAGGTGAAGTGACATGACAACACACTCACAGAAGACACATCCAAAAACCATCAGTTTAGGGAAACTTGGTCTTCATGACACGAAGAACGTCATATGGATTGTAGGCAAGTCATCTGTTATTCTGAGCGTTGTGCAGTTGGTCCTGGAAAAGTATTTTCATCAGAGGAGAATCAGATTGTCGCTGGCTCAACAGGACGTTTTACTTTGTTTAGGAGTTCATTTGCCTTTGCCAGGCGGTTTTCTTGACCCTTTTCTGTGAGAAGTTGATACTTACACCTCATGTATAACCGGTAGCGGAGGTCCTCATTCAAAGCAACCTTCGCGGTAGAAACTGCAACACCCGCATTCTTTTTCCTAGGTCTTCCATCACGCTCTCTTGCAGTTGCTGGATACATTTTGATATACGAAAGCAATTAGAACGTCTGCGGTGATCTTTTCTCCAAGCCAGGGCATTGTGGTCTCCGTTGCCGCTGTCCATTTCATGTCTTAATGTTTTCACGGTGTTCAAATATCATTGAGCAGCTGTTATGATTGCGGCATTTTTGATGCCCGGCTCAAATCCTCATTATGCAGGTAACTCTTTTCCAATATTCCGGTGGTTTCCACTCGTACATGATACCAGTTAACTTTGACACCTATAAAAATGTTGTGATTGGGTTTCACAATGCCCTTCACTGTTTAAAGATATTCCAAACCCATATGAAAAAAAAAAAAATAAAAACATCAATTACCTTCATATATAGCCCAAACACCATATATATATATATATATATATATATATATATATATATATATATATATATATATATATATAGATAGATAGATAGATAGATAGATAGATAGATAGATAGATAGGTAGGTAGGTAGGTAGTAACGTAGGTATTTTTTTGTATATTTAAGTATTGTATGTTTGTTATACATACTATTGTGTTTCTAATTTCTGTTGTTCACAGTTTCATGAAGAGTTGAAAAATCGAAAGAACTGTCTATTTTTCTGAGGTGAGGTATTGTAACTATTTACACTGCCCGGATTATTGTCCTCATCATTATTGCGATATTCATGACGTTTCGTCCGTTGTACGCTATGGCATTCTTCCCGAAGGTCACATGACCAGTGTTTAAAAGGGTTGGTTGAAATAATCCAGTTACTTGACCCAAAGATTTGTGACACAACAGAGGTGAAAAAAAAGAGAGTTGAGTTACTAAAGGGAAATAACTGAAGTTGAGATATCCAGAAAAGACATGGGACGTGGAACTAGAGCAATCCACACCAGTCGACCAAATAATGCTTGGTTCGAAATTCCAACGTCTATCACCTGAAGCAGACCGGATCATACAACGCCCAAAACGTCGTGGATATGCCAATAAAAATTAA
>CAHIKZ030000222.1:2362500-2462500 GCA_903632075.3 Acanthosepion pharaonis | reverse complement strand
CCTGTCACATTGGTGCACGCACACATAAATACCCACCTCGAAGAAAGTGGCGTCAAATGACTGTATCCATTCTGCGGCAACAGCGCTAACTGTATGAATGTACAAAATCCAATAATTGCTTAAACATTGGCTTACGTTTCGGTTAAGGAAATAAATTTAACAGATACAGATTAAGAATGGTTTCAGCAACAGAGATACCTTTCTTATGTAGGATAATTGGACTGTTCATGCCATGGTGCCATTATGTGGCGAAATGATTAATCAAGTTTGTCTTGAAAGTTGCTTCCAAGTTTAGAAAGTGAGTGAATGCTCGATTCCTGTTGCGCTATACTTTAATTTGGACTTGCGATTAGGCCAGAAACGGCATGCTGTACTTCTTGGCATTCGCGTCGGAACGTCTAATACGAACATTTCATCGTCTGTGGCTGTCGATACATTTTCCAGTGCAGAGGATTTGGAAAGAGTTGGATGAGTTTAATTGTGATTACGAAGATACAGTAGCACGGTAAGAACACTTTGATCATTCTGATAAGAAAAGAACTCCCGAATTTGTTGGTGAAGGCCTCAGACAGAACACAAAAGCCTACATCAAGTGCCTTGAGGAAGTAGCTGCTTGAGGGCACTATGGACAAAAGAAATCTGTATTATGTCACACAAGCGTAAGAACTCAGTCATGGTTTTCCGATAATTTCTGCGACCACATAAACCCTTACATATGCCCAGACTGCAACACCCTTGATTATTATCATGTGGGGGTGCAGCTGAGCGAGGAATCAACAAAACCCCTTGCAGCAACAAAGAAAAACTGAAGGCAATCTTTATGGCAGCATTCACCAACTGGCAACTCTTCTGGACACGTAAACTGTCCAGAAGATATTTAGAAGTGTTCTGCAGGCCATATTTGAAGCCAATTTCGATTTCATTGAATAAATTTATTCCTTGGTATTTCAAGCTAAT
Source organism: Acanthosepion pharaonis (assembly GCA_903632075.3). Lineage (NCBI taxonomy): Eukaryota > Metazoa > Mollusca > Cephalopoda > Sepiida > Sepiidae > Acanthosepion > Acanthosepion pharaonis. Next base: position 2,461,543 of record CAHIKZ030000222.1, on the reverse strand, counting down.
TTTGTGCAATTTTGGTAAATATATCTGATAACATGAGATATCAGTGTTTTCATTATTGCATGATTTAGATAACACTTTATCCATCGCATCATATATATATATATATATATATATATATATATATATATATATATATATATGGAGAGAGAGAGAGAGAGATTATTATCTATTTATCTATCTACATCAGTAGTTCCGCAGCCTAAAATCTATACATTATCTGAATTTCGAAATTAAATTTCCAGTATAGAATTTTTAATTCTCTGTTTTAACTATTCAACAATGAATTAAATCCTTGAGCAAAGATGGAAATTATGCTAAATAATAATTATTTTCGTGTAAAATAATGGCATTTAAACCCGAGTTCTCTACTGATCATTAACTAAATGGCTAACCTCTTGCGAATCCCAGGTGGTGAAGTCTTGGATTGGCGTATAGGGCAATGTACGACAACTCAGAATAATAAATTGTAAAGCGGCAGTTAAATTCGCGTCATGTTCATTATGGTCACTTAAACTTCCAATACATTTTCGAAATGTATCAATCCACCTTTTTACCCCCAGATATGGGTCAAATAGTAGAATTTTGATTTTTCAAAACTCATTGTTATCTCATAAAATTGTTAATGCAATATACAATCGTGAAAAATCATTATTTTTACAATCCAAGAAAAAATTGTGTTTCCGAATAATCCCAAAAATGTTGAAAAGTCTTTAAAAGCAAAATATACAAACCTTGTATAAAATAAATGTAATATTAACATCAGGCGGTGGATTATATATATATATATATATATATATATATATATATATGTATTACAGAAAAAACAGTAAGAAACACATAGAGCCTGATGATATATAGAAGGGCTTGAAATAAAGTATACCTATGTTGAGGTAATTTTTGTTTTTTGTTGTAAAAATCCATATGCTCTGTTATGTGGATCAGTTTTAATAATTAATATTATTAGGATCCACCTGTATTATATATCAACGGATCGATTAACTGTAACTATATATATATATATATATATATATATATATATATATATATATATATATATAGCATAATGAGAAGCCACGTATACTTTCTTAATATGTATATATAGAAAAAGTTTCAAATTAAAAATTATAATGTTTTATTTTATGAAAGTATTTATTTATTTATATATATATTTGATATTTCAAATTGTCCTCAATTTTTCATCAGAAATAACTGTTTGTTACAAAAATATTAATAAAAATTACTGTTTGTTAGCAAGTAGCGTCCTTCGCGAGACGCGGACGTCACGTGACATGGAACGTCACTGTTCGGATATTCCTAACTTAAATCTAACTGTCATAAATATTTAAAAAAATATTTTTTACTATATCTAAAAAATTGCTTAACTATTGAAATATTTATAAAGATTTAAAACACCTAAGTCCCTATTCAACCCTAGTTTATGTGTATTTAATTTTAAAATCCAATATGTTTCTTTTTTTCTGCGTGTGAATGTGGAAGTAAAATCAGAATCTATTAATAAACATTTGCAGTTTTCTAATGTGTGTCCTGATTGATTGTAGTGTTTAGCTATGGGGGAATAAGGGTTGTTTTGACGTATTGTTTGTTTATAGAAACCAAACAGGAAATTACAAATGTAACAAACCTCGTTGCTTAGTTTGCAAACATTTAATAATAGCTAATACATTTTCCGTACCCAACACCAATATCAGGATACAGCCACCTAAACTCACCTGCGATAGCCATAACGTAATCTATTATTTATTCTGCAACTTATGTCCTAATAGTGGATATATTGGTGAGTCTGGAAACAATTTTAGATTTCGTTTCAATTACCATAAACTTTTCTATATATATATATATATATATATATATATATATATATAATTATTTTTTAAAATATGATTCAATTCATGACATAAGAGGTCTCATGTTTTTCAAAACAAGAGCCAAAACTTCAATATAATTATTTGAATTAAATTGAGTTAAAGTAAGCTATTTCCATCTTCAAGCGAAAAATTTTTTTTGAATTTACTTTTGTATCGAGCACTATTTTAAAAAATAATAACTAAAATACTAAGGACTTTGGATTATTTACCTAACCAGTTCCTTCCTATTTTCTATATATTTTTCATATATATATATATATATATATATATATATATATATATATATATATATATATATATCTTTCATTGAAAACAGCCGACTAGGAAGATTTAACTAACCTTTTATTCAGTTTCTCCATAAATCTAATATTTTTTCCTTTTTTAGAAGTTAAATAATATAAGAATTGTTTATAGTTATCATTTTCCGAGCGTTTTCGCTTACTTTTCTAGCCATTATCAAGAATGTGTTTTTGGATGATGAAGTTCTGTGTGTGGCTACGACATAGTAATTTTACAGTGGAGAGTTCGACTAATTTGTGTGCTTGTTAACCCCAGAAAAACGGAGAAATGTTAAATTGATGAAAAAAGTCAATAGAAGATCAATTAATTAATTTCCGTGTCGTCCGTATTCAATGAAAGATGCATAAAAGAAAGGTTGCTGCCCAAATGGACATCAACATGAATAAAAAAATAGTGTCAACTCAAATATATATATCCTCTAAAATTAACGTTTAAGTGATAAAAAATACGTGCATATACATATAACAAGTAAAGGTTGTTCCCAAATGTACCCACTCTTTAAATGACAATATATGCAGAGTTTATAGACTTTCAAACAGCATTCATGTTTAAAATTTAAAATATATATATATATATATATATATATATGTATATGTATATATATATATATATATATATATATATATATATATATATATATATATATATATATATATATATATGTATATATATATGTATATATATATATATATATATATGTATATATATATATATATATATATATATATATATATATATATATATATATATATATATATGTATATATATATATGTATATATATATATATATATATATATATATATATATATATATTTAATATTTAAAATATATATATATATATATATATATATATATATATATATATGTATGTATATATATATATATGTATATATATATGTATATATATATATATATATATATGTATGTATATATATATATATATATATATGTATGTATATATATATATATATGTATATATATATATATATATATATATATATGTATATATATATGTATATATATATATATATGTATATATATATATATATATATATATATATATATATATATATATATATATATATATATATATATATATATATATATATATATATATATATATATATATATATTAATGTTTATTGATTGCAAAAGACGATTTACGGTTTAAATTTAATATTAAATTCAATTAAATGCATGGATCTGAAAAAAGAAAAAATCATTCAACATATCATCTGAAGACAAAAAGTAAGTACATCTATTTTGACATATTCTGTATAAATCTGTCCATTTTATCTAAATGCTTTATATTTAATTTGTTTACATGCATAAATTTTCCATTCATTTAAAATGTCTACTTTAGTTTTGAATTTAAATCGTTTTTCGTTTCCAAATATCTGTTTTTCGTTATTCATTTGACAATATCATCTTCGCGGCTTCCGTTTTTGATATACTGTTTCTGTTTTACTATATTTATCTTCTTCCCAGTCACCAACCTTTATACACATGCATTAATCTTAGCTGTCTAATCATTGCCAGAACAATCGCTTTAAAAGAATTTATTCTTATTTTTAATTCTTAATTTGGCTTAAGCCTTATTAATGTCATTTAGGTGGGAACATTTCACTGCACACATATAGGGACTCGGCAAAAGGAACGAAATATATCCGAATTAAAGAAAAGTTATATAAATAGGATTTAGTTTGTTTCGTTAATGTAGTTTGTTCGATTTTATCTTTTATTTGCTTGACATTTTGACTTTGATTTAATTTCTTTTGTTGCCTGTATATTTAACACAGCTTTCCTTTTGTATGTCTTTTTTTTATCATTTTCTCGTTTATATCCTTTGTAATCTGCAGTTTTACTTTTAGTTGTTTACCATCATTTCGTTTAAATGTTACGATCTCATGAATTTAATCTTACTTCCTGTTTACCTAATCATTTATCCGACTACATATTATTATTCTTTTTTCCGATTTGCGTATTGACTTGGATGTTTCAATTAATTTACTAACGGTACTTTCAACGTTTGCTCGTGTTGCGGGAGTATGCTGGTCAAGTGTTTAGTTGGAAAACGTGTGTGTCCGTGTATATTCATCCCATAATAAAAACATGGCGGATTCGAATGTGAGTCCGTGTAATAAAATAAAAAGCAACATTAAAACTATAAATATATATATATATATATATATATATATATATATATATATTAAAAAGAAGAGAAGAGAGGTGCCGCAAAAGTTTTTGCTTGTAATGTGGATTTATTTAGAAAAAATTGGCAATGAAGTGTTCTGCGCGAAGGGTCATAAAACAATAAAGGTTGGTCCAAGCGAAATGATGAATTGCTTATCGGCATTTTATCTTTTAATGTTTTACTGACCCCTATGTGTTCTTGGATCTGTTTCCATTTTTGTGTGTTTCTGTCAGCATGCGTTTCTTATATGCGTGCGTACATTCCCCCTCCATACATATATATACTCTTCATTGCCAATTCAAGAAAGAAATTAGGATTACTAACACAGAAAATGTCTCATATCGAGAATATTTAACACTGAAAAACAAAAGAAACAAATAATTATTTTTAATAATATGTGGAAATCTCCGCTTTTACCTGAAGACGGTCACGAGACCAGAAACGCGTGTAGTACAATTATGTAAAATAAAGCATAATATTTTTTTTCTAAATAAATCCACATTACAACCAAAAACGTTTGCGGCACCTGTCTTCTCTTTTTTTTAATATACATACTTTTCTCTCGTTGGAACCACTACAACCTCTTTTTTTTATATATATATATATATATATATATATATATATATATATATATATAAACAAACAAACCGATGATGTATGTATTATCAAAACAAGTATATACATAGATAATAGAATATTGTTGCGTGTTACAAAACGATGAATTTAAATATATTTAACCTAGTGAATTGTTTGTTTGTTTGTATGCAGTTTATTGTAGGAGAAAGCCCCAGAGAAAATGAAATGAAAGGTGTGTCCGTTCACGCGCGTGAGCGTTCCCTAGTGAGGAAGTGTTTTCCTCGTTCAACATACTTGTTACCGGCCCTGAGTGAAATAGGAAAAAAAAAAATGATAGAAATGTCTCTTCCTATTTAAAGGCTTAGGTAGCGTCCCCTAGCGGCGTTTTTTTTTAGGAAAGTAAGTGGGGTAGCTCCACAGTAGCAATCTTATAGCTAATATTCCAAAGGTTAAGCAATGTGCCGGGAAACAGGAAAACCGTTAAAAGAATGAAATTAGTGCTGGATTAGTGTGTGATATACATTCTCTTATATAGATGTGAATGCCGGACAATTTCCAGACGGATGAATGAGAAAACTAGAAGCATCAGAAATCTGGTTCTACAGAAGGATGCTGAAAATTCCAGGGACAAAGCGAGTGAGCCACAAGGAAGTCTTAAAGAAAATGTAAACAGAAAGAATACATATACGCAGACAATAAGAAAAAAATAGTTAAAATCATATGGACGCGTAATAGGGATGGACGATATATTGAAGATGAGAGAACTAGGAAAGGGTAGAGAGACACTTACCGGACAATCTTGTGTGAATGGATGGCGGAACAGCTGATGGGGTGGAAGTCTTAAAAAAAGTGAGAAAAACTACACGATATAGGGTAGCTATGATCGTCTATGCCCAGAACGGATGCGGCATATAGAAGTTCCTCTTATTCTTACTGCTTATACAATATCTTTGATTTGTGCTATTTTATTTATTGCCGTTTTGTGTGATTAGTTATCAGGTCTGGTACTACTTATTGGGTCTTTGTTGTCTGAAGGTGTGATTTATTTCCAAAGTCGTCGAACATTTGTACAACGGGAGTTATTTGAGGTTGCCTTTCATTGATCGTGTTCACGTCTGTAGAAAGTGAATTGTTTTCTAGGCTGCCATTATGGCTTCGATTATAACGATTAGAGACCTATGCGAGGCGAACTGTGAAAATATTTTGATTGAGGAGATTGTACTACTGACCTCAATAAAAAAAGAAAAAAAGTTTTACATTTTTTGTTTTAGAGGCCTAAACGTTTTTCATTTCTCAAGAAAACTTTCACATTTGTAACATGTTGTTGTTGTTGTTTTTTCTTCTTCTTTATCTTCTTCTTCTTCTTCCCCTTCTTCTTCTTCTTATTATTATTACTGTTATAGTAATAATTTGGTTTGTCTCTCCCTTCGTTAGTGCCTTCGCTCGCACAACCGTTACGCCTTGCCGATTCTGTTTTGATCGCATGGTTAAAAAAATCATATAGAAAAATAAAAATGTATAACGTCTCCTGCTAATACCTCATAAATAATGAACTATTCCATTCTGATATAGTGGAAAGACAAAACAAAAGAGACATATCCGAGCCGCTACTTGGTTTCAGTGGAAAGTAAAGAAAATAAGATAGAAATATTTAACGTATCCTGCAAATATACAATAAATAATGAAACATTCCGTTTTGATTGCGTGGGAAGAAAACATCAAAGTCGCTACTTTGTTTCAGTGAGAAATTCAACGAACGCAGAGAAAACAGAACTGTTTAAAATATGTTTGTTTGAAATGGAAAAAGTTCTCAGTTTGAAATCATTTCATTTGTACCTCCTTACTTCTTGAAATAATACATATTTATGATTGTTACTGCAATATTTTGCTAAAGTTGTCAAATATCTAATGATGTTAAATTGTATTAGAACTCGTTATGAGATTATTCAATCATTAACTGAAGAAGTGAGAATCAACAGAAATTTCAAATAGGAAAACCTTTAAATTTTCATGGGTTAAAACTAGTTATTATTATTATTATTATTAGCGGTTAGAGTTTTATCTCAGACGCACTACACTTGGGAATGATCTCAAGTAGCAACAACCCAAACCAAAGTTCCATTGACTGCCTCAAAAACTTAAAAATGCTTCTCGAAACCTGTCTATAAATGCCCCCGCCCCACAATCTACTCCTGCTCATGAACAGATATGAACAGTGCATCAGATTCTAGGAGAAATGCCAACTTGTCGAAGTCGAACATCTGATAAATAAATCTTTGGTATTTAAAAAAATACTTAAAACTATTCTCAATTGATTAAAACAAAAATGATATATGTTAACATATCCAATCTACTAAGATCAAGAACCCTCTATTGGTAATTTCCTACGCGTAGATTAGATATAGCACAAAGCAAAAAGAGTGGGGCACCCAGTGAGGATCGAACTTTTTGTTCAGTCGTAATTGATCTAATGAGCAGGAGCCTTGTTTCATGTAAAAATCAGGACATACATTTTATTTGATTTCTGTTGTATACACATTTCTTTCCGGGTCCCATTCAGAGATCTAAGATCAGAAATGACATTATGGCACTTTCCATTGTATATTTTTGTAAAAGAAAATAAAACAAGGTAAGATGACACACATATTACATAGGTAAATCTGTCCGTAAAGTGTGAAGTGTACTTGTGAGAACAATATGGAAATTCCCTTTTGAACAAAGTTTCTTCTTCTTCTTCTTCTTCTTCTTCTTCTTATTATTATTATTATTATTATTATTATTATTATTATATTTTCATATTTATACTAGTTTTTTTAAAAATTTTTCTTAACAAATGATGTATTATTAATTCATTAAAAAACAAAATGGGATAACTTGTTTAATACAACTGCCACCTTTGCTTATATCCATATTTTATGAGTCTTTATCGTTAATAATATTAATATACTTATCCCACAGAAGATTCTGAAAGCCAATCTGCATTTGCGTTCAAAATACATGATCTTTCTGTTCTTTCTAAGAAATCCATGTATGAATGACCACTGCAAGTCAGCTCAACTCAAACTGAAAGATTAATTTTAAGCTTAATAAACCTGCTTACAGGAGCGAACAACCAATTGTTGGCACAGAAACACGGATCTGGATAAAGGGTAACTCTGACATGAGATATTGTTTTACAAACCCAGATCTCATACCAAAAGCTATTATGCTTTGAATTTTATGCAGTCTGGTCTTATCTTCGATCTGCAACATACGACTTCGTTCTTTGCCTTTAGCAAAACACGTTAACACAAAGAGCAGATGCATATGTCACTTATTCACCCAATCGCAAATTCACCAATGTTAGTGAAGAAAGTGTGGAACGTATTAACCAGTCAATCGTTTCAGAAACCTACTGAGTTCGTTGCATTGTTGTTAGTTATCTCTACATCAGTAAATATGACTTCAATGGGTCTTGTATGCTTATTTAAATAACAAGAAGTTTACGTTTTCTGTAGTTTGTTGATTATTATTAAAGGTTAAAGCTAGTTTGTGCTAGGCAACAATCACGTAAGACATTTTCTTTTTTCATCATTTCACACCAAGTAAGGCAGGAACGCCATTAGCGCGCGGAAGGTTACAGAAAGTGAAAGTTAGAGAAAAGACTGGATATGGGGGGGGGGAATTGAGGAAAGGATAAATGGTTAATTGGATTCAAGAACATGGCAATTGACGTTGTATTTAATTTTTTGAATATTGTAGTTACCAGAGATGCAAGTAAACAGAACTTTCAAAGGCGGGAAGTGCGAGGAAAGAAACTGTTCGAGTAGAAGTGGCAGTTACATTTATCTATTCTAACAGTAAAAGGGTGGGACCTAGATATCAATCTAGTGGCATGTCTAAATTCATGTTGTCGGGGTACCAGGGTAAAAAGCTTGTCAGAATAGTCGCCATGAAAATATTTGTAGAAAAGCCACGTCATGATTGTGCTATCTACCTTGGAAAAGTTGGAATATTTGTAGCCTCTTTTTTTAATCTTGAACTTAGTTGAAACCCCTATAAAAGCCATGACCTTAGTGTGATAGGGGTTAAACATTCGATAGGTAAATTTTCTCAGTCACCAAATTTACAACGCCGAAATATAGGATGACCCAAAAAAATAGGAATTTTTGAAGTGCGTATTACCAGACATGAGCAAGTGGCAACACTGCGAGACAGTGACCTTGAGCAAGTAAACATTTCGCCATTTTGAATTCAACATGAAATTCACAGTATCCCAGCTGACATGTTGCAGTAGTCAATGAGGAATCTCAACAGCAGATATCAAGAATGCATTCGTATAGGAGGACGCCATCTACAGGACGTAATTAAAAAAAAAAATGAAAATTCCATCATTGTTGCTTAAATGGCATATTTTAAGGTTTCAATTACTATGAATAAAATATTTTTCTTCCGTTACTCTTCGTTTTATTGGATTGTTAATTTGTTCCCGTTTTTTGGGTCACCCTGTATTTGACCAAGTAGAATTTACTCGTTGGTCGGTTAGTGTTTTTTTCTTTCGTCCTCCCATATGGGGTAGATTCATTAAGGATACAAGAAAAAGAAAATATTAGTTGAATTTTCGTTTTTTCTCACATTATTGCGGTTCAAATATAACGTTAACAGAATTAAAACTTTATACTTTCTTTTCAATTGTTCTATGTTCATCAATATAAGTTTCGACAAATGCAATTACATTGGTTTCCACATATCCTCATAAAATACACCTCTTACCATATACTCATACTGCTCAAACAACAACCTCCTTTTTTAGCCCCCTATATTGAGTGGCTCTTGGGCTTTGTATAGAGTGAAAATTAGTAAAAAGTAATCATTGTATCTGATACGGTCGTACCAGAGAACGTATATATGTAGACTGACTGCTTTTGAGGATACCAACGTTACTTACGTACATTTGCCTCGAGATTCCCAACATCCATCAAAGACACTGCAGGTAAAATCGATCCACCCTTTTCATGTGTCTCCAGTAATAATCATGTGTGTGAGTGGCGAGTAGGGGCGTTCAAGTATTAATGAACCAAAACTTCATTAACTGCGGCATGTGTTAAGAGAAAGACTGAATTACATTTTTATAGATTCTTGTGTTAATGTCGAGTTTTGAAATTAAGTATCTCCTGGTGGATACGGACGAGTATCTACAGGTTTGGTTCTGGGTGCGACGGTAAACTACATCCGGCAGCAAGGCCTCTGAAAGGTGTAACCACCTCTTTGTTCCTGTTGTTCCCAGGTCAGCACTTACGGGATGCTTTAGCACATGTTAGGGCCCCTGTTATGGGAAAATAATTAACCCCCAAACTGAAGCCAAAACACTATGAAAGTATAAATATCTTTATAGTAGAAATACCAGAAATGCAATTTCATAGTGAAAAAGAATACCAGTAATACATTTCTGTAAGGAAAAAAAAGCAGTTGCCAGCAATACTTTTTTACAAAAGAAATTACTAGTTCCTCCCCATAAAAATTAAATTTTGGCATAAAATGCTCCATTAGGAGTTAATATGTCACTAACCAAACAGACACAACTACTACTACTAGTAGTACCGCTGCTGCTTTTACTACTACTACCACTACTACAACTTGGCTCCGGGCTAGGTAACAGTCAAACTCTCTGCTTCCGTCGGACAGGAACCCGGCCGAGGCTCCGCCGAAGGGCAGAGTCTCGTTCGGGATAGTTGACTGCCCCTGAACCCGTTTATGCGGGTTCAAAGAGGGAATATTTTTGGCCGAGCCTACAGGATCGGAGATCCCACGTTAAACCCGGCCTTGTGTCACATGTAACCCTCATGGGAGGGTAGCTAAATATCACTACTACTACTACTACTACTACGAAGAAGAAGAAGAAGAATTCTACATGTTTGTTGTTATCGTTACAATGTTTTGATCGATGTGTTCTTCTTCAGGTGTCTCATTTATTCTTGTGTACAAACTACAGACACCACCACGATTGTATTAATTCTTTTATTTTTTTGAAATTCTAAAATCCCAGACACGCTGCATATTTGGTATGGTGTGCTTAGGATGCATCAAATGATTTTGTCTGGGGTACAATCAAATTATTGTACGCTGATTAAAATTATATTACAATTTCTCAACGGGACGTTTAATTCAAGAGATACTCTTCATTTTACAAATTAATAATTGCCCCCACCGGCATCAATATTTCAGACGACACTTGTATTTGGAACAAAGTTGATTAATTGATTTCTTTTTACGGCTTATCAACCCCCTGTGGGATATTTAAAACTGAAATATACTTGGGGTGGTAAGAATAATTTTTTTTTTTTTTTGCAAGTGAATATTGGATTAACAATTTCTTTGGGCATAACAATAATTTTTAGAGATACATAGGAGGAGGAGATGGAGTCATACTTTGCTCGAATGTGAATTCGATCTTGACCGGACGATTTCTCATACCGAGCCTTATCCATTATGTAATTGATAGAATGGCGGAAAGTTGTATTTGGCACAAGTAGTTGGAAATTTTCTGGAATTTTCGAAACGAATCTATTCGCTTTCTACTTCCACTGAACTAGACTATGTGAGATTGTTTCACATTACCTGAACCACCGATTGAACCTAGAAGTTTTAGGCAGCTTAATTCGACGAAACAACAATTTTATCCAATAAGCCAAGTGACTCATAAGGTAAAATCTGTTATCTTCAATGTGAGATTAATTGTTGCAGTCTTCAGCTGGAACAGTGTACATCAATTTTCACTACTTGTAGTGAATTTATGAAGTGAATTATTTTTAAATATTTCTCTATTAAATGATGCGTGTTTTCAAATAAGGACCTAAGTAAAGCAAACCGTAATTATTTTCAGTTTAAATCATTGAAAAACTTGGCATTACAATTTCAGTTCAAAGTATTTAACGTCGAATTATGATGGTAGGTAATATTTTTATCAGGACAAATCCATTGCTGCAAAGATTGACTTGCATTATAACTACAAACAATTAATTGTGAACGATGAAAACAAATTAAATCTTTATTTTATCTACCATGATTTTTTTTTTACTTTAAATACCATGAACGCCTAAGTCTAGATTGGATTAAGGCGTGTACTATTCTCTTCAACTCCCTTTCCGACTGTTGTCCTCATCTTTACTGTCATATTCGGTGGACGAAGTAAAAAGTTCGATTCGAAATTCCAAAATATATGACCTGTAGAAGACCGGAGCGTAAAAAAAGCCGAAACGTTGTGAATATACCAATAAAGACGAGGATAACAATGTAAATAGTGTAAATGTGTACAATACCAAATCTTAAAAATGTAAACATGTCCTTTTCCTTATATATTTGAGAATTGACAGGTTTTCTTGCAAAAAAAAGGTGATGTTGTTCCTCATTTCTTTCTAAGTGGTTTCGAATTTAGAGGAGTAGGTATTTTAGAACAGTTCTCATCTAATACTACACATCCCATGATAACCTACTATTTTCCATATCTGGCCTTTTCAAAGACTGTTAGTGTAAAATAAACGCAAGAGACATTGTTGTGATTTGAATTTCATTTCCTGTACCGATACATATTGCGTACATCTGACAAATTATGAACCAGATTGTAATGGAAAAGTGCATCGAAAATTTAACCAGATATAACTCACTAATATTCGTGGTGAATGAAAAGTAACTCCCTATTTTATGCATGGTCGACTCTCCCGTCTAATTATAGTTTTTACAAGACAGGAGAGTTCATTAAACATAAAATAGGGAGTTACTTTTCAATCACCCTGTAGAATTGAACAGTATTTTAGTCGCATGTCAGAATAATTCTTATCTCCGATATATATATTTCATAATATATATATATATATATATATATATATATATATATATATATATATATATATATATATATATATATATATATCTCATTGAATACGACATTGAAGTTGCTTTTATTCAGGTTTTATACAATTTTCATGCGATCTAATATTTTTTTCTTTTCAGATGATAAATTATATAAAAACTGTCCGAAAGTTTATATAATTTATCATCTGAAAAGAAAAAAAATATTAGATCTCATGAGAAATTGTATAAAAAACTAAATAAAAGCACCTTATCTGTCGTATTCAATAAAATGTATGAAAGAGGGATTGTTGCCTAAACACAAACACACACCCACGCATATATATATATATATATATATATATATATATATATATATATATATATATATATATATATATATATATATAGTTCTTTATCGAAATAATTAAATTCTCGTCGATATAGTTGCACTTAATATCACTATCTCCATAATAGACATGATGTGATGCCAGAGGTTGATTGTTGTTAGCATTATCAGACGGGACCTTCTCCATTAACAAGTTCAACAGAACCAGATATGCTTTGGTTTTTCTCTCTATTTTTTAATTTACCGTCAGAATAGACAGATATCTAATTGGTGAATAAAAGACCTCTTGGCTAGATTTCAAAAACTGATACATTCAAAAGAGCGACTAATATCGGAGTATGTATGTTCGATAGATAACTTTATTCCGATAAATGATTAATGTAATGAGATCCTAACCAATCAACGAAGTCTTACATTTGAAATTCTGAGCACTGACAAGAGCTAATTACAGAAACGACGAACTCTCCTCTGAAAGAAAGAGAAAGAAAAGAAGGATAGAAAGAAAGAAAGAAAAAAAGAAAGAAGGAAAGGAAGACAGAAAGGAATAAAGAAAGAAAGAAAGAAAGAAAAAAGAAAGAAAAAAACAAAGTGAGAAAGGAAGAAATAAATGCGTGCCTCATACTTCCGGCCTTGTGCCACATCTAAGCTATGCTTAGAAAATCACCATATACTTCGGTAAATCCTAAAGTTTAATGAAGGATTATCACATTAGCTTGAAACCCATTATTATCAATTTCATATTTCTAATTCTACTTGTTTTACAATATAAGAAATCTGATTGTTTATTCCTGAACTTCGAAAAGCATTCATAAAATATATCACTTTAAACCGGGGTACCTCGAGACGGTGTAATGGTTAGCAAGCTTGTCTTTCGAGGACAATTACAACAGAGTAGAGTGTTCGATCCTCACATGGTGCCGGTACTTTCGGCCCTTTTTTTTACATGTAAGCTACACTTGGAAAAATCACTATATCGCTTTTAACCGATCCATCAGCAATTACCATCTCCTTCGCTTTTGCTGTTATATTACTCAACATTAAAATGAACAGCATGCCATATTGCAAATGTATCTTGTTCATCGCCATTTTTCCTCGACATACGATAAATGAACATCGGATATTGAACGATCTATGCCACTATCTAATTTCTAAAAATGAAGAAGCTGTAATCTTTTACATAACCCTTATATATTTAGCTGTATTTTCAAGACAGCGGTTTGAAACCAGTAAACATACTAAATAAATAAAATAATACAAATAACATAACAAGTAACAAATCAGATCAAAAGTGGACTATTGCTGCCATATCTGAGTTAGAGCTGTCTAATCTACACTTTCCAGTCTTGGGAGATTTCAAACGCGTCCACGATTCCTTGTAGCTATCAAATTATTTTCAACCCTTACAGCCATTTTCCACCAGGTATAACGTTGCAATCCTATCGCTATTTCCATGGAAAAGTTCTAACGAGTTACAATACTTAGTTCCACCAGATCAGACCATCGCAGCTATGATTCGTCATGCCAAGTATTAGGTTGGTGCAAAAATAATGATGTAATAATGTCGTTTTTTGACGTATGTTTTAACGTTATAAAACGACATTATTACGTCATTATTTTTGCACCAACCTAATACATTGGTACAAATCATCCCCATTCCTTTCATATTACCTTAATAAGAATAGAATTGCATTCGATTAGCATCTTCCCAAGATGAACCACTTTGTGGACCATACACCTAAGGGGATGCTTTCCTAATCTTTACAACTTTAACCTCTTCAAGCCTACGCTCAACCGATATCTATCTAACATATCCACTTCTTACCTACTCCTACTAGTTAAACAAAAAACTTCATTCAATAATCCTCTACCACAAGTGGCTCTTGGTGCCTATACTGCGTAAAAAATTGTAAGAAATTAGCATTCTTTATTCCTGCACATAATTTTGTCTGTTTTATTCGCTGATATTCTAGTTGTAGAATTTTTGTTCGGTATCGGTAAATTATTTTAAAAAACGAAAATAGATATAAGAAATAAACAGACTGACACTACTTGAATTCTAAGAGGAGAATCTTTAAAATTCATATAATTAATTTCGCTCTGTTAGCCTGTAGGAAGTACAAAGATAGTCTTGTGTGACTATTTAGGGGAGAGAAGCGACAAAAACACTGTGAAGTGGCGCACCGCCGTCGTAGTTTTCGGTTTACCTGAAGCGTTTTTGTTTTTATTCTTTACTTCTCGTTACTTGCATTAACAGTCTGAATGTATTCGATTAATGAAGAAAAAAATTACCAAAGATTTACAATCTTTTTTTCATGCGACAATTTCAAAATGTATTTTAAAGAACATAAAAGACGTATGGTCGTCAGCACGAGGCATACTTCAACGTGTGGGCTGCAAATCGGAGATATCAGACTACAAGCAGATCCATAATTTACATTATTTTCGTATTTAAAAAACAGAAGATGGACAATGTGACTTAGAAATACAAAAGTGAGTTGGAATAATACGAGGGTAAGTAAAAAATTATCCGCACTTTCACCATAACACATCCTTAAGCTTGTTACACTGCATTATGTTCATGCATGCGTATATTTGGCACCATTTTGGTCACGTGATCGAAATTTGTGCTTGATTGCGCGAGTTTTCTATCTGCTGTTACAGTGTAATCATACCGGCTCCGCTAGCAGTGTGCCACCAAGGTGTAAGAAAGAGCAATGACCCGAATCTGCTGAGAAAATGCCGCCACATAGATATTACTGGTTCCCCATTGCCATCTCTTGAGCTTTCTGAATCTTCTCTTCATTGGTGGAGGTTGACTTCTTCGTTTGACACGTTTATCTGTCCACTTTTAAACTCATGCACACTTTTAAACACTGTTGCCGAATTGTGTTAGGGATCCGATGAATTTCAGGCCTTGTCACCCATTCCAACCAGAGAAATCAGAAAACTGATTTTTATTCCTCCTTGCTGCATACTGTTAGCGGATCGGCCATGTTTACGCTATAACAGGAGGAAGGAAATTAGCGCGATCAGGCTCAATTTCGATCTCGTGACCACAAGAGTACTAACTATAATCACACATGTGCAGAAGGCCAGACGCGCCGTCGCCTCTCTCTGTCTTTTTTACAAGTACTTTCATGGTAATTGCTCCTATGAGCTGCTTTCACTGGTTCCCAGACTTCATGAATTCAAGCGCCCTACGAGACTGGCATCACGCTCTCACCCTTTAACTGTAGAAACTTTTAAATGTAGCCGTCTCTTCTACTCCAATAGCTTCATACTTCGCACCTCTCGCCTGTGGAACACCCTTCCCTATTCCAGTTTCCATGAGAGCTATAATCTCCAACTATTCAAATGTAATGTCAATCGACATCTCCAGTTACCTTGATCTACCCACTATCCTTCTCCTCATCCTTTCTTCTATCACTCCTATCTGCTCTCACTCCAAATCTTCTGCAACCCTCTGCATCCTAGTGGCTTCACGCCTTGCTCGGGGCGTAATGCATAAAAAAAAAAAGTGTGACACACCTACAGATATGTTATGGTGAAAGTGCCGATAACTTCTGACTTACACTCGTAAAATATGTATTTGAGAAGGTAAGCAAAATATGAAAACAGCGTAAAATTTCTGGCGAAACAAAAGAAAGTCTGCTGAACGGCTCCATAATATCATTCCTCTCCATCGCAATGAATGCAAGACAATGTCTCTATCGGTGAAAATAAAAGGAGACGAATATATGGTTTTACGAAAAAAAAAATACTAAGACCACTATGTAGGTAAGATGTGGGCAAGGAAGACAATTTCTAGAATACTGAAACGAAAAGCACACTTACAAGCAGGGAGTGGGACTTAAAATACTCGAGACAAATGATAAAAATGGATGACTTGGAGAACTATGCAAGAAAGATTGAAAACGTATCAGTGAAATCCGAACACATATTGCAACAGCAAAAGACCTCTTCCTAAAATAATTAGATGACTATGACGCAAGAAGATTTCGTAACAACCAAAGAAAATACTGCAGAAATGGTATATGATACAAATCTTCTAATATAGCAGTGAATGCTGAACAGTTTCCTCATGGTTACAAGGTACGATGGATGAATGTTTGTCTAAAAAAGGCAAATATGAAAATAACACTAACAACTCCTTTTAACAGATATATTTACCAAAATTATGCAAAAATATCTTGAAATAATAAAGAGTAAATTTATTCAATAAAATCGCCAGTGGATTTAACCATAGCCTCGATATGACTTTGAAATCTCCTGCATCGCTTCTGGACGGTCTCTTTGCTTAATTTGGTGAATGCTATTATAATTCTTGCCTTCACTTTATCTTTGGCGTTACAGGGAGTTTTCTTGGTCAAGAGCACCCACACATAATAATCAAAGGTGTTACCGTCTGGGGAGTTAGGTGGCTAGATGTACGGGGTGATGTGGTCGCATAAATTGTCCGTCAGCAATGACCGGATTCTTTCTGCACGGCGAAGTGTCCTGTTGTCACACATTTGATCTTCCAGCAGCCAAACTCTTGACCCGGGGAACACTACCTCTTCAAGACGATGTAGGTCTCCGTGTTGAGTGAGATCCTCGCCTTCTAATTCGGGAATTCTTTACTTATCAGAAGAATCAGAGTGAGCTTTCGGAGTTGCTGTACGTTCATAATCACCATTAGACTCATCCAACACTTTCCGAATCCTCTGCACTCTCCTCAATCAAATTGACACCCAAATACTCTAAAATGTTCATATTAGAGATTCCGGCGCGAATGCCAAACAGTACAGAATGCAGTTTCCAAATATCTGGCTGAGTGAATTGCTTGCAGGTGACCTTTTTCTCACAGGCGGTACCCAACTGACTCTACTATATTGCGCCGTCAACACAAGAAAAAAACAAAAACAAAACAAAAAAAAACACCAAATAACGCACCCACTCAAAATTAAAAATATAAAATGACGACAATTTACCCATCGCACCCTGTTGTTGAAATATCTAAACGTGGTTCTAAAGAAGGCATATGTGCTTCTACAGATGGTTCGTGCAAATAATGTGGATGTTGTAACTAAATTGTAAACCGAAATAAAACATGCACAGATGATCAGAAAAACAGAGTACATATTTCTAAGACACATAATGTGGAAACAACGAGTAATCTATATAGTGGACTTGGGTTAACAGATGATAGAGCGATTCTGGAGAAATGGCAAATGAGCAAACATTTCTTCGAGGTGAAAAGAACAGGAATCTGTGGCGAACTATGGTCGTTAACATCCTGAACACAGGAGATGAACTAATATTATAAAAGAGGAATAGATAATGAATCAAATCAGAAATCTACGACATAAAAATGTTAGAATACATGAGAACAAAGTAACCGTTTGTTTTGTTTTGTTTTACGGTACATCAGTCTACCGCCACGTATTTAATACCGAATATTCTCATAAAAGTTAGAGTTGGATGTTTGGTTTTCACGAGAGCCAGAATCCTAGAGGTAAGTATGGTAAACAGATGGCCTGTTTTGATGGGGTCACCCTTTTCTCACGGGAAAGCGTCGTACAAAATAAATGTAAGCGACAAGAAATATATATATATAAAAATAAAGAAAATATATTCGGAAAGAAAAACGTATACTGGGAGGAAATTATCTTTATACGCCTAGAAAATAAAAATAATACTCGAAGGAAATTATCTTTATACACATAGAAAATAAAACTTATACTGGAAGGAAATTATCTTTATACGCATAGAAAAAAAAAACTTATACTGTAGGCATAGAAATATATTATATTATAGGCATAGAAAATAAAAACTTATACTGGGAGGAAATTATACGTATAGAAAAAAAACTTATACTGGGAGGCAATTGTCTTTATCAGCATAGAAAAAAAAACTTATATTGGAAGGAAATTATCTTTATACGCATAGAAAAAAAAACTTATACTGTAGGCAAAGAAATATATTATATTATAGGCATAGAAAATAAAAACTTATACTGGGAGGAAATTATACGTATAGAAAAAAACTTATACTGGCAATTATCTTTATCAGCATAGAAAAAAAAAAACATACTGGAAGGAAATTATCTTTATACGCATAGAAAAAAACAACAAAATTATACAGTAGACATAGAAATATATTATACTATAGGCATAGAAAAAAACTTATGCTGGGAGGAAATTATCTTTATAGTATAGAAAAAAAAAACTTATACTGGGAAAATTATCTTTATCAGCATAGAAAAAAAAAACATACTGGGAAAAATTATCTTTATACGCATAGAAAAAAAACTTATACAAAATTATATTATAGGCATAGAAAAATTATACTGGGGAGGAAATACTATAGGCATAGAAAAAAACTTATGCTGGGAGGAAATTATCTTTATAGGCATAGAAAAAAAAAATTATACTGGGAGGAAATTATCTTTATAGGCATAGAAAAAAAAACTTATACTGGGAGGAAATTATCTTTATAGGCATAGAAAAAAATATACTGGGAGAAAATTATCATTATACGCATAGAAAAAAAAACTTATACTGGGAGAAAATTATACGTATAGAAAAAAACTTATACTGGGAGGAAATTATCTTTATAGCATAGAAAAAAAAACTTATACTGGGAGGAAATTATCTTTATAGGCATAGAAAAAAAAAACTTATACTGGGAGAAAAATTATACGCATAGAAAAAAAACTTATACTGGGAGGAAATTATCTTTATACGCATAGAAAAAAAAAACTTATACTGGGAGAAATTATTTATACGTATAGAAAAAAACTTATACTGGGAGGAAAATTATCTTTATACGCATAGAAAAAAAACTTATACTGGGAGGAAATTATACTTAGAAAAAAAACTTATACGGGAAATTATTTATCTTTATAGAAAAAAAAAAACTTATACTGGGAGGAAATTATCTTTATAGGCATAGAAAAAAAAAACTTTATACATAGGAAAAAAAACTATACTGGGGAAATTATCTTTATAGGCATAAAAAAAAAACTTATACTGGGAGGAAATTATTTATACGCATAGAAAAAAAAAAACTTATACTGGGAGGAAATTATCTTTATAGGCATAGAAAAAAAACTTATACTGGGAGGAAATTATCTTTATAGGCATAGAAAAAAAAAAAAACTTATACTGGGAGGAAATTATCTTTATACGCATAGAAAAAAAAAACTTATACTGGGAGAAAAATTATTATACGCATAGAAAAAAAAATTTATACTGGGAAAAAATACTTATACTGGGAGGAAATTATCTTTATACGCATAGAAAAAAACTTATACTGGGAGGAAATTATCTTTATAGGCATAGAAAAAAACTTATACTGGAGGAAATTATACTGAAAAAAAAAACTTATACTGGAGGAAATTATCTTTATACGCATAGAAAAAAAAATACTTATACTGGGAGGAAATTTATCGCATTTATACTGCATAGAAAAAAAACTTATACTGGGAGGAAATTATCTTTTATAGGCATAAAAAAAAAACTTATACTGGGAGGAAAAAAATCTTTATAGAATTGTCAAGAAAAAAAACTTATACTGGGAGGAAAAAAAAAAAAACTTTTTATACTCAGGAGGAAATTATCTTTATACGCATAGAAAAAAAAACTTATACTGGGAGGAAATTAAAACTTATACGCATAGAAAAAAAAAAAACTTATACTGGGAGAAAATATAAATTATAGAAAAAACTTATACTGGGAAATTTTTATACGCATAGAAAAAAAACTTATACTGGGAGGAAATTATCTTTATAGGCATAGAAAAAAAACTTATACTGGGGAGGAAAAACTTATCTTTATACGAATAGAAAAAAAAACTTATACTGGGAGGAAATTATCTTTATACGCATAGAAAAAAAAACTTATACTGGGAGGAAATTATCTTTATACGCATAGAAAAAAAAACTTATACTGGGAGGAAATTATCTTTATACGCATAGAAAAAAAAACTTATACTGGGAGGAAATTATCTTTATACGCATAGAAAAAAAAAAAAAAATTATACTGAGGAGGAAATTATCTTTATACGCATAGAAAAAAAAATTAGAAAATTATTATACGCATAGAAAAAAAACTTATACTGGGAGGAAAAAAAACTTATCTTTATTATCTTTATACGCATAGAAAAAAAAACTTATACTTATCTTTATACGGAAAAAAACTTATACTTTTATCTTTATACGCATAGAAAAAAAACTTATATTGGGAGAAAAAAAACTTATACTTTAAATTATAGAAAAAAAAACTTATACTGGGAGGAAATTATCTTATAAAAAAAACTTTTATAAATTATCTTTATACGCATAGAAAAAAAACTTATACTGGGAGGAAATTATCTTTATACGCATAGAAAAAAAAAACTTATACTGGGAAAAAATTATCTTTATACGCATAAAAAAAAAAAAACTTATACATTATAGTCCAGAAAAAATCTTTGGGAAAAATTATACGTATAGAAAAAAACTTATACTGGGAGGAAATTATCTTTATACGCATAGAAAAAAAAACTTATACTGGGAGGAAATTATCTTTATAGGCATAGAAAAAAAAACTTATACTGGGAGGAAATTATCTTTATAGGCATAGAAAAAAAACTTATACTGGGAAAAAATTATAGGTATAGAAAAAAAACTTATACTGGGAGGAAATTATCTTTATAGGCATAGAAAAAAAAAAATTTATACTGGGATCTTTTATATGAAAAAAAACTTATACTGGGGAGAAATTATCTTTATACGCATAGAAAAAAAACTTATACTGGGAGGAAATTATCTTTATAGGCATAGAAAAAAAAACTTATACTGGGAGGAAATTATCTTTATACGCATAGAAAAAAAACTTATACTGGGAGGAAATTATCTTTATACGCATAGAAAAAAAAACTTATACTGGGAGGAAATTATCTTTATAGGCATAGAAAAAAATATACTGGGAGAAAATTATCTTTATACGCATAGAAAAAAAACTTATACTGGGAAAAAATTATCTTTATACGCATAGAAAAAAAAACTTATACGCATAGAAAAAAAATATACTGGGGAAAATTATCTTTATACGCATAGAAAAAAAAAACTTATACTGGGAGGAAATTATCTTTATAACAAAAACTTATACTGGAAATTATCTTTATACGAAAAAAAACTTATACTGGGAGGAAAATTATCTTTATACATAGAAAAAAAAACTTATACTGGGAGGAAATTATCTTTATATGCATAGAAAAAAAAACTTATACTGGGAGGAAATTATACGTTTTATACTGGGAGGAAATTATCATACGCATAGAAAAAACTTATACTAGGAGGAAATTATCTTTATAGGCATAGAAAAAAATATACTGGGAGAAAATTATCATTATACGCATAGAAAAAAAAAACTTATACTGGGAGAAAATTATACGTATAGAACAAAACTTATACTGGGAGGAAATTATCTTTATACGCATAGAAAAAAATCTTATACTGGGAGGAAATTATCTTTATAGGAATAGAAAAAAAAAACTTATACTGGGAGGAAATTATCTTTATACGCATAGAAAAAAAAACTTATACTGGGAGGAAATTATCTTTATACGCATAGAAAAAAAAACTTATACTGGGAAGAAATTTTCTTTATACGCATAGAAAAAAAAACTTATACTGGGAGGAAATTATCTTTATACGGATAGAAAACGAATTACATACACCAAAATATAAAAGTGGCATAAGACAATATTTGTTCAACCTCTAGTGAGGGGCTATCCGAAGTGAGCTGCAAATCTTATCAAGACTTATTATTGGACATCGCAATCTTATCAATATAACAGACGCAGACACTAATGCGTTGATAGCAGACGCAGAAAGAAAATTACATCATCTACAAGACCAGGTAGTAAGGGAAAGAGCTAAAAACAAATGGCCATTAACTGTAAGAAGAAGGAAAGCATTATTGTCAGTAAGAGAAAAAAAAAGGACAAGAAGCGAAGTGCGAATTGGAGATGTTGACATGAAACAAGTACTGGGAAGTGTTATCTCAGAAAATGGAACATACGACGCAGAAGTACGAAAGCGCTTTCGATGCGCGAAAGATGAATACCAAAAGCTAAAACCCGTACTAAGGCACATGAGGATTTCGTTAGAAAAAAATAAAATAAAAGAGTGCTGAATTTCTATTGATATCAAAATCATTCTACAGCATGATACTGATAACTGCAGAGGCAGAATGAGAAAGCAATCAATGCAACGCTAAAATGGTATCTAATACTTAGAATAAGAGATATACAGCTGAATATTCTTGGGTACATCATGAGGAAGGAGTGTTTGTTATGGCATATCGAGGATTAGAGAGATTGGGGAGGCAACGTGCCTGATATACTTGCGTGAATAGATGGCAGAACTGGATGTTTGACAATGTTCCAAACTCTATTATGGGACACGGAAGGCGTGATTAGCTACGTCAGAATACACGCGGTAAAGAGAAGAAATAAAGCCTGCTAAATTTCCATGCAATTACGTCCTTCATAGCTGAAGGACTATCGCCGCTGCAGGATTTACTTACAGGCTTAGCAGGCTGAAGTCTACAGCATCTCAGTCTAAGTGGCCTCCAGACAATGTATATACTATTTTTGACACTACCATAAGCCATTCTTACACATGCTAAGGCGTTGTAGACATTAAATAACCCTTTACTAATTTAAAACTCTCATCGTCATCCTCGACTTTATTCACATTGTTTCATTTAACACTCTTCCATTTTGCTTTAGTCTTGAGAATTGGGATTTGGAGGTGCTTCAAAAGCTTAATAGCCCAGGGCTGCTTTTTATCTAAATCCCTCCCTTACTGATTGACTTTTCTCAGGCCGTGTACCAGAATAGGTTACGATTAGTAAATATTTCGATAACAGAAAAGAATGAAAAAAAACAAAAAAAAACTGTGTTAATTTACATTCTGTAACGTCGCGATAGTTAACAATA
Organism: Acanthosepion pharaonis; assembly: GCA_903632075.3. Lineage (NCBI taxonomy): Eukaryota > Metazoa > Mollusca > Cephalopoda > Sepiida > Sepiidae > Acanthosepion > Acanthosepion pharaonis. Next base: position 2,437,442 of record CAHIKZ030000222.1, on the reverse strand, counting down.
TGGTAGGATGAAAGATCACAAGTTTGAGAGAGAATAAAACTTCCGCCATCACTCACCGAAGACACGTTGATCTTTGCTGTACGATTTTAAAATATACTGCCACGGACGCACATTCATGTGGCAAAACCATGACAACTCAGTCCACTTCATTTGCTAATTCGTCTTTAGTGGTCACAATATATCTATTTCGATATTCAATTTGGCTTAATGCAGCAAAAACGAAAGGGTCTGATAGGAGGATAGATTTAGATCAATCTTCCACGTTGTGAAGGCCTGTCTGCTTCCAAATTCACTTCAGTGCTAATTCATCATTAGACGAGATGGCAAATCATCGCACTCCATTAGGCCGCGTAAATAGATATAGAACCGTCTTATTCTATACTGCACAGTGACAATTGACCCACTAGTAGCCAATCATCTACTTACCTGAAAGTGTCATACTATATATATTAAATAAAGTTTGTTTATTATAGGAAACTTCCACTATTTCGGTACACTCAGCGAAAATCCGTCTTATCCGTAATAATCGGCGAGTCGAGCTTGTAAATAATCCTTACAAATTCGAGGCCAGGTAATTTTGCTAAGAAATGCATCAAAAGTCTGGAAACTAGAGAACATAACATACCGAAAAGAGAATAGAAATCCTGCTAGTAGAGTAAGAAATTCTACCATTTGTAATTTGAATGTTTTCCTTGTAGCAAGCGAGTGAAGATCATATAATATTCATGCAGTTGAAAATAAAGCAGATGGATTATGTTGGAATTTTTTAATATCTGGGTTCAAGGTATAACGTCTCTCAAACAGCTGTAGATGTTAGAATTCAAATAGCACTGCTGTGCTAAAAACATGGAAAATATTTTGAAGTTAAAAGTAATATAAATTACTGAAAATACAAATCTAGTTCAACAACAGAGCTCTTTTTTATGCGGCTCAAGTCGTAGAACTTTGAGAGCAATATGAAATCTCAAATGGAAACAATAGAAACAGGAATATAGGATTATACCAAAGACCACGGATACAAACCATGAAAGGCGAATTCTGTATATTGCAAGGAAGTAAACCAAATTAGCCTTTGCTTATGCTATGGGATTTTTATTACTTTAAATGTCATTTAAAGTGGATACTCATGTTTGAGTAGACACCCCGTTTTATTTTAAACTGTATGTATTTCGTCTACCGACCTGCACACTCGACAAAAATGAATAAAGAAAATTTGCCCCCAAACAGGATTCGAACCTGCGTCCTCCTTTGCAATAGAAACCACTGTATTGGCTCCGAAGATCTTCGCAGTCTAGCAAGATCTATTTGTAAATAAAGCCTACTGAAACGTTTAGATATCTCGAAAAAGATATCCGCTCAGTTTCGAATCCAAAACACAAACAAGAAATTTCTAAAGAATTAATGGGTTTTATTTATTAAGCCGATATATACTTATTCCTTAGAAACTTATTTTTAGAGGATACTCATATATGAATAATTAGACCGTTTAAATAAACGGAACCCTTTACTCAAATGTGGATATTCTCTATTATATACGGACAGAGTATTGTTTTTTGTGGAGACGTGTCAGTCTCTAGCGATTTTTCAACCATGTATTAAATGTGTTTACTTTTGATCTCTAACCAATACACAACACGCATTGCGACCGTTATCAACGAGGCAGAAAGGAAGGTAAACTGATATGTTTCACGTCGGAAGTGGCATTGTGTTGCGAGCATTTGATTAAATTTGTTTAGATATTGTTATGGTCCAGGTTAGGACCAAGGAAGAACAACACGAACACAAGAGTAGAAATAACGAAGGTATATTACACGAAATAATAATACAAGATGTGGAAGGTGTTAGTATGACTGTCAGTCTGGTTTGGAGTGAACTACTATCGGCTCGACTCGATTCGTCCCTCTCTCTTGAGAGGCGTAGTATACATAGTGTTAGGAAGAGTTCATTCTGTAGTTCATAGATAAGGACCCATGACAGATATATATTAAGGTCATTTCTTGTAACCATATGTTCCAGTCTCATCAATCGATTAACTTTTTTGGTGATGTCAACGAACACTCGATTGACACTTTTGAGATGCCAACGAATACTCGTTGTCAATTTTGTAATGATCGTTGTAGTAGAGACTTTGTAATCGCAGATACAAATATAATAAGTAATAGAGGATTGAACAATGCTGAAAAGTAATAGTCAGACGCCTTCGAATAATCTCTAGAACAAATTCATAATTAGACTCGATAATACTCGCTCGAACAGTAATCTGTACAGTGGTCGAATAGAGGAAGACTAGAAATAGATTCGAAAAGTAATAGTGGATAGACTAGAAATGAATAAAAGCGGACTAGAAATGCAGATTCGTATAGTGCAGATTCGAAAAGAGGATAGACTAGAAATGAGGCAGATTTGAAAAGTAATAATGGGTAAAAGACTAAAATAACGATCGAAATGCAGATCGTAAAAAGTAATTTCTAGACATATATGCGTTTCCTAGACTATGGTTAAAAGTGGTCTAGACTTTGCAATTCGAAAAGTAATAGAGATCGACTGTGTTTGAAAACTGGCGATCTAGGCAGATTCTTCAAACTAGAAATGCAAGATTCGTTGGCTAGAAATGCAGATTCGAAAAGTAATAGAGGATAGACTTTATTCTAATATGAAGACTCTTTTGTTCAAAAGTATTGGAACAGACATTATTTTGTTTTGGTTCTTGAAAAAGTTCACACCAAAATTGAAAATTCGATTTTACTATATACTAAATATGGATAAAGAATTTTAAATATTTCACAAGCTTTATTTTTCAATTGTCTACTAATGTAAAAGTGAGATAAAAGTTCACACCAAAATCGATATTTTACTTGTTAAATATGGATAAAGAATTTATATTTCACAAGCATTCTTCAACATACAATTTTAGAAATAAACAAAAAAATAAACAAAAAACAAGTTCTGGAAAGTTCCAGGAGGTTCTAGAAGACTCCAGAAATTCATAGTACTACCATACTTATATATGATTTTAGAAATTTTGTGTTGGGATGAGATATTCTGATTACTGCAATCGTAATTTTTAGAGAGTACCCGTATTTAAGTAGACGTTCCGTTTTATTTTGAACAGTATTTATTTCGTCTACCGGCCTGCACACGCAAAAAATATGTCGGATAAAAAACAAGATCAGTTAATTCTTTAGACATTGTCTTTTACGATGAGATTCAAATTATGGGGAAAATTTCAGAAGTAACTCAGAAATAACCTCCATTTATGAACCCATCGACGACACCGGAATCTGAAATGGTTAGAACTATAGACGACAGAAATTGTTGGGAAAAAATGTTCGGAAGTATTGTAATTTTTTTCTTAACAAGGAAAAAGAACCGTTGAAAATGTTTCTACAAAAGGAAAAATCGAGTAGACCGTATCAGTAATTACGCATAATCGATAAGTAGTATAAAATCAAAGGACTCTATCGACATATGCAATTATCGAATTAAACTATTGCAATCGGGTCCAATACAATCTTCACTGGGCTGCATATTATTTGAAACACGGCAGCAATCTCGTAATCTAAGTTTCATCAAGTTCTTGTCCTGTACTTATAATAAGCAAACTGTTGAAAATGATTGCACAAAAGAGAAAGTAAGATAATTTCTGCAAAAGATCAAATGATTATAACTGCTAAGATGTTAGATTGGCCGTGAGCAAAGCAACCAATAAGCCAAAAATATTCTGACTCTAATTCAATTTAAAACTACATTATACGTATTCTTTGGAATAATATATCAGTCCCATAATCAACGAAGTTAATGAGGTTGAGTTGAGTTCAGTACAAGGTTATATATAAGGAAATTAAGATAATAATATTCCATAAAATCCATTTCAAAAGAGTTGTTTTTGGTACGTTCCTGTATGTCTTTTTCGTTTTTATTTGATACTATTCTCAGTATCCTACTTGAGCAGAAGATGAGAGAAGCGGTTCTCTTTTTGAACTAGGCTTGCATTTTCAGAAATTATTTATTACTTTTTGACTTCCAGATGGTATCCACGTTTTTAGTACAACCCATGCGATTTGAATTCTAACACCTACATCTACTTGAACCCTGCACACGAATTGACTTTTAACTGAAGCCCTTGTTGGAAATGCGCATATATTTCAGCCGCAACGCCATATTTAATTGCTGAGTCAAAATGACAAATTAATCCACGGCTAAGTGATTTCATGTGGCGGAAATCTCTATCGCCTTCAGTTAAAGATTACAGCTCCCGCTTGATCTGTTAGATAAATCGTGTAGGAAACGTTTCGTTCGGCCAGGTTTATAGCAATACATAATGAATTATTCCCGGTACTACGCCTGTAACAGAATTGATGGTGTACGGTCGGGCGAACTGATTCTCGGCTAAATGTTTTAGCATGTCAGAAAGTAAAGGTGGTTCGTTTTCTTAATACGGAGAAAGCAAAATGAAATAAGAAGGTTTGCGTACCTGTTACCGACACGAAAATAGAATCGGCCAATGTTTAACCCTTTGATCCAAACATTCCTGAACAATTTTAACCTTTCTACCTGAACTCCCGAGTCAAATTTCGCAAATAATTGGCATGCATCGTTTCATGGTAGATATAAAACCGGTAGTCGAGCATTAAGTCATTTTTCTCTAATTCTGTTCAACCGGTGGCTGGGCATTACGTTATTTTTCACTACCACCGGTAAAGCATGTTCAGGGCTCACAGGATTAAGTCGAATCTTTTGCCTTCACGTCGCGCCAGTGCTCTGAAAAAGTGCACGAAAGCATTTCTTCCTTCTCCGACTGCAGTTGAATTAGAAAGACTAGGTTGAATTAGACTAAGGACACTAAAATTGGGTAGATGTGGCAAAAGGCTGAGTTTAACGTGGGCCATCGGAGCTCGTACGCTCGGCCAAAAAAATTCCCATTAGAACCAGCATAAATGGGTTCGGGTCTGTCTATCTCCCCGGACGAGACTCTGCCCTTCGGCATAGCATAGTCCAGGTTCCTCTCTGCCTTTGGGCACAGCTGGAACAGTTAGTATTCGAGTAAAAATTCAGTAGTCAGAGCCAATCTGACTCATCTACCTAAAAATGTCTCTACGACAACATATAACAATTCAAATATGATAAAGAAAAGACATTGATAGAGTGTTATGATTGTCTATGTCCTGTAGGAATATGGCGGTTATAAATAGAAGGCGGTGACAGTGTTTTATTCTGATAATTAATTAATTAATTCAACCCTGTGTTTATTTTGTTGTCACAGCAGGCGTATAACTCGGATTGACAGCACATGCTTTCGCCCACGTTCCTTTTCACTGCGGTATGTGTAACCCTAGTAGTTTTTTCTGAAAACCTGATTTTTTTTTTATACCAGTGTATGTAAAAATAGTATTCGATTCGAAAGTATTATGATATTACAATAAGGTGATAATGCAAAATCTATATAACCTACCACAGAATAATCCGCAATGACAAAGAAAGGAACTAGAATTTCGAAACACCAGTTTATACAGCGCTGTCTAAAGTTCATAGTATACACTTAATAGAGTCTTTGACGGAATGCCTAAATAATGATTTTTTACAATTAGGCTGGCATCACGGTCCCACCCTTTCTCTGTCGAAACGGTTAAATGTGGCCGCCTCTTCTACTCCAAAAGCTTCATGTCTCGCACCTCTCGTCTGTGATATTTCCTTCCTATTTTCCTATTACTTGTTTCCCTGATAGCTACAACTATTCAAATGTAATGTCAATCGAACTATCCCCCTGACCTTCTCTTCATCTTTTCCTTTATCACACCTCTTTACTTTCTCTCCCACTCTGTAACCCCTTGCGTACAAGTGGCATCCCTCCTTGCTTGGGGTGAAATGCTTAAAAAACAAAACAAAAAAAAAACAAAAAAAACAAACAAACAAAAATCAAAAAACACAAATAAAGCGCAGTGCACGCGGTTCAGTCGTCCATCTTTTTTCGATCTCCGCGAATCATAAACAACTTGAAATAACATATAGTAACTAATGTAGTTACACGCGATTAAAAATTAAATAAATAAGTTTGTTGTAGCATACCTACGGACGATAATGTGTATGCCCGCATTCACGTAAATACAGTAGTAAATGCTGTACGATGGTCTGCATGTCAAATATTCTTTTTGGAATTCACTTAACCCATTTCTAGCAATTGACTACTTCTAGGCGCCGCTGGCGAATCTTATATGTGTTGTTCTTGTCCTAAGTATTATCGTTCATTACCAAACTTCCTGTGATTAGTCTATTCAGTAATCTTCCCTAGATTACAACAAAGTTAAATTTAAATATCGAACCGAGTGAAAGGTTTACAAAAACAATTAGAGTTTAACTTTAATTTCACATTTCGGCGCGATTTCAATTGATATTGTCTAATTAAAACGTAATTAAAACTTAAGCGGGGCATAGTACATTGCTCATATGGCTTTTTTTAATTTGTTTTTCTAGAACGCGTATTGAGACGTATTCGAAATGTTACATAGTTCGGGTTCTCTAATGTATTTTAAGAGTAACATTATGTGATGGGATTATAAAGAATGGTGGATCATAAAGAATGGTGATTTTAAAAGAAAATTAAAAATTCAGCGTAAAATAATTGTAAACAAACTACGGAGATCTGTTGCGTATAAGAACAAATATTATGCCGAAATAAGGTGTCGCATAAGGAGAAAATAATTTTATTATTTCTAAATTCTTATAACTTTTAAGTACATAGGACGTTGAAGGTAAAAGATCGAATGCCCCAAACATACCCCACTTCGCAAGAGCTAGTCTAAAGTCCGCCAGGAGACTAGTATACCTATAGTTATAATTCTAAACACTCTATTTACACACACGCGCGTTTATATATATATATATATATATATATATATATATATATATATATATATATATATATATTATTGCAGTTAAGTTTTTTATTTAATTTTTCTTGTGTTCTTATAATTTTTCTTTTTTCTCGCCATAAATTATGTAGACATCATCCACATATTCTGTATGTCCAAGAGCTTTCGGCTACACACACACACACACAGATATATATATATATATATATATATATATATATATATATATATATATATATATATATATATCCACCGACCTATTTTGCGTCTTTGTTTCTCAAATATCAGACTGAAAGTTGTTTTAATCAGCATCTGACGATTGCAATGTGCAAAAAACAGATTTTTGTTAGTGGTGAAGAAAAAATGTATATTTATTATTGATATCAGTTATAGCCCTGTTATCATATATCGACCACTATTTGTTAGTACAAGACCTCAATATTTTATATATATATATATATATATATATATATATATATATATATATATATATATATATCTTTGTGAGTGTGTGTGCACATGTGTGTATTGCTAAATATTCGATGGCACAATGTATATAAATATTAGATGACACAAATGTTCTCTATTTAAATCATGATGGAAACACTAGTTCTCGTTCGATCACAGAAGCTAAACAGTGTTGAGGACGGTCAGTACATATGTTGGAGACCGCTTAGGAACCTCGGCTACAGTAAGCAACCTCTTACAATCTGAACTATGTTTCAGCTTTAAATAAATCAATAATGGTTGAAAAGCAGAGTCGAGCACGGTCAGTACGTACATGAGGGGTAGCTTGAGAACATCGGATGTTGGAAACAACCTCCTACAATACTATATTTCGGTCTTAAATAAACCATTGAGAGTCTGTTAAGCCATAATTTTTTTATAAGGTTTCTCTTTAAATTTTCGACGAATCGGATCATTTTTCTGGTTTCCGGGGGAAATTTAACTTATATTACTCAATCTGCTCTAAACATTTTTATGCGTAATATCCCATTATTACAAAAGTATTGTTAACTACTAGGAGGTAGCCCAAAATATGCACTGTGGCTGTTGTAACCCTAAGGACGCACTGTGTTTATCTGGCGGTTGTAACCCTAAGAATACACTGTGTTTCTCGGGCGGTTTTAGCCATAAGATGGACTGTTTCACTGTTGTGTTTTTAGGCGCCGATGGACGCCATCTAAGGGCTTCAAAATATCGCGTTTTCACGTCTCACTTTTGGTCTGGTGTCAGTTTTTCCATATTTTAATAATGAAATATATTCATTGATAATGACACATGACATCTGAAATTGCTCAGAAAATACGAGACAATGATTCGAACCATAGACAAATTAAATATAAAAATGTTCAAATAAAGATCTTTTACTTAAGCTATAACTGCATAAATTAAAAAAAAAGTTTCTCAAATATAATAAGTACTAATTAGCTGCTCGTTTCCTTGCCTTCCCGTCTGTTGAGATGGCTAGCTAATCCATAACGAAGACGCCTTCTGGGGGACATTTGTATTTCTTCGATACCAACAGAGCTAACCTGCGGCTTATACAGTAACAGAGAGAGAGAGAGAGAGAGAGAGAGAGAGAAAGAATGACAGAGAGAATGACAGAGAGAGAGAGAGAATGAGAGAGAGAGAGAGAGACCAGTACGCTCAACCCCCTCGATCACGGTGACAGTTTTCTTCCAACCACTTTAAATGACAACGATTGCGTATAATTTTGAGGCACTAGCCAATGAAGCGGCCAGGTGGAATCGTTTCCTCAGGTCGATGTGATCATGCCACGTACTTAACAAGCGACCATGATGAAATCCGAACTTAGATCCCATTAACAGAAAACTAATCTTGTATGTATTACCCCTCTCATCACGTTATACTGGAGTAGGTAAATTAAATAAAAAAATATCTTAAATAATAATAAAAATTAACAGTAGTAGTTAATTATCATGGAGAAGCTAAATCAGCGTTTAGCACCGTACTGAAAAGTACTCAACTAACCTGAGTAAATATAGGTATTCATTTCACCAATAATCACGGTTATTAACATTGTTTATGTTATACGGACTGTTATTCTCATCTTCATTGCCATATTCACAACGTTTCGGTCGTTGTAGGCTCTGACCTTCTTCAGTTAATTGGAACTAGAACAATCTACTCCGGTGGGCGAAATAAAGGTTTCGGAAAGAAATTCCAATCATTTGAAGAAAGCCGGAGCGTATAACTGCCGAAACGGTGTGAATATGGCAATGAAAATAATCTAAATAGTCTGAATAATGTAAATAATCTTAATACCTCATCTCAGAGATATAGACAAATAATCATGGTTACTGATAGTGTGATCGATTCCCCCACTCAAAAAAATATATATATATATCAAGAACTGTACCAGATATGTATCAAACTACAATGGTATTTCTAAAATTATCCGCATTTTCGCCAGGTTTGTCAGATTCATTTCTGCTCATGCATACTTATAACTGGTACTAATGTGGACATGGTAACGAAATGTGAGCATGCTTGCACCAGTTTTCTTGCTGCTGTTACAGTGTAAACATGCCCGCTTCGTTAGCAGTTTGCATCATGGAGGTTCGAACGATACGGCGACCATGCCCTAATGCGTAGAAGTGTGTATGAGTGGATCGAGAAGTGGTCGGGCAAGCATGACGCCTCGAAGAAGAGGCAAGACGCTTGGTAACATTCACAACCTCCGAGAAGATTCAGCAATCTCGAAAAATGGTAATAGCCAACCGGCGAGTTCGAAAAGGTAGCATGTTTTCTGCAGATTCAGACCACTAGCAGAATGGTCATGTTTACGCTGTAACCGCAGCAACAAAACTGTCACGACCAATCTCAAGCGTCGATCACGTGGCTAAAATAGTACCAAATATATGTACGCATGAGCTTAAGGCAGTTAAAGTATATGTCATGGCGAAATTGCGTTTAATTCTCGACATTATTTTATTTCTTTCATACTTCCACTATAATAGCCCGGCTTGTGAGTTTCATAGTTGTCACTGATACGTGTTCAAGCTCAGATATATCACCTCAATAGCTGCTTTCGAAACAAAACACCTGATTTAGAATGTTGGCAAAATACACTGGATATATATTTATTTACATTCAGACTAATATCCTTATCTTTGTTGTTGTTATCACAACATTTCCTTCGTCCTGTCCTTCGGATTTTTTCATGTCACACGATCTGGGTATTTGGAAATGAACAATTTTATTTCATTCACGGTTTCAGGTGTGTTATTATTTCATACTGCACAGCAATTGCCCTCTCTCTCTCTCTCTCTCTCTTTCTCTCTCTCTCTGTTTTCACTGAATCTATGTCTACACTAACCATCCAAGGGAGTGAACACACAATTATTATATCATCAGATTCACGAACGAACACATAAACGGTCTAGGGTATTGCCTCGTAGATTAAATAAAGTGTTTAGTGCGAAAAACCTTGAAGGGTAATTAGATCGACAGACACCTGAAGAAGCTGAAGCGTACAATGTCCGAAACATTGTGATACTAACAAAAAAGGTGAGAATATTAGTTCAACTATAAATAATGTAAATAAAAATAACTCGTTCCAGAAGTTTAGAGAGTAATACAATTTATTCCAAATCTGGCCTTTTGTGGTACTAAGCTAAATTTACTAATTACCCTATTTTGCTTTTTATAAGACGCATTCTTTCGTATTAAATATCGCCAAAACCCACCATCCGCCCTACAAGATCGGTGACGGGATTTAGACGTTTGGGGTGATTTGGGAGCGTCAGTTACATCCAGTTCTGAATGCTTGAAAATAAAGACCAATGTTTCAAAGTTAAATTAACAACGTTTTGAGAGAATATATTTAAGCGGTTAGGATAAAATTTTCTTGATTAGCCGTAATGAGGATTTCAAACTACAATAACGTTACTTCATTATTTCTGTCGTTATCCTCATCTGCACTGCCATATTCATAACATCTTGGCCGTTTTACGTTCTGGCCTTCTTCAGGTGATTGGAATTTCGAAACCGAACACTTTATTCGTCCACCGGGGCAGATGGTTCTAGTTCCACGTGCCATGCCTCTTCCAGATGTCTCCGTTATTTCACTTTAACTCGACGGTGGACGAAACAAAGGTCTCGGTTCGGAATTCCAGTCACCTGAAGAAGGCCAAAGCGTACAACGGCCGAAACGTTGTGAATATGACAGTGAATATGAGGATAACAGTTCGAATAATGTAAATAATGCAAGTAATCATAATAGCTCATCTCAGAGATACGGACAGATATAATGATGTTATAAGTATTTAATAATACTGTACGCCCAGTTGTACGTTTTAACCTAAACATAAATCAAACTTAACCTTGATTCTGTAACCAAATTTACATCTATCTAATTTAAAATTAATACGCCATCTTGGTTTGTGATTAATTCATCAAGATTAATAAGGATTTCAGACTGCAATAAAGTTAGGTTTCAGTTGTATAATTATGCACTCTAACGCCTCTTCTAATTATTACATTCTAAATATTTACCATAAATTTAGTACTTCTCGGTCTGCGATGAGTTTGTCATGATTAATCGGGTTTAAATACGGAAATATGCCATTAAGTGGGTGAAAAATGGAAATAATGAAGCATAAGGAAGAACATTCTTCTTTCAAAATTTGTGGAGAGGCGTCCAATGCGTCGCATTGTCTAATAAGCAGCGAAATATTGCATAAAATAAAAGATGTACGCCGTAAAAGAAAGGAGACCTGCTAGGATTATGATAAGCAGCCCAAATCTTAACAACATAAGGTGTACAGATGATACAGCGTTGGTAAATGTTATGGTCCGGTTCCTTGTACCACGGTGATAGTCTAAGGTAGATCCAATAAAGAAGAACTCGAACACGGGTGTGGAATAACACAGATATATTACAAACAGGAATATATACAGAGAAGTAGAAAGTGTTAGTACGAACAATCAGGTTTAGTAGTAATTGTCTGAACGCGACTCTGTTCCGGTTCTGCCTCTGACTCGACTGACTGACTCGCTCTGACTGACTGACAGGCTTCTGACGGACTTCAATCCAGACTTCAGACTGAACTCACTCCAGACTTCAGACGGAACTCTAGACGGAACAGTATTTAGTCACCCCCGCCCACGAGGGCATCATGTGGCACCAGGCCGGTTTAACGTGGGATCTCTGAGCCCGTGGGCTCGGCCCAAAATATGCCCATTGAACCCGTATAAACGGGTTCAGGGTCGGTTTACCTCCCCAAAAGTGACTCCGCCCTTCGGCGTAACCTCATTCGGGTTCCTCCCCGCCTGAAGGCAGAGAGTTCAACCGATCAGCCGGTCAGCCCGTCGCCCGACTTCAGACTGAACTCTCTGCTTCCACTTGAGGCGCAGTATTTATTACGTATGGAATAGTCCATTATGTTATTATGGTTAAGGTGCCCTAACAATAACAGACACAAAAAGAAAGCTACAAAAACTCCTAGAGAAGTTAGTGAAGTAAAACAATAAGGAAGGAATAAACGTGAACTGCAAAACAGGAGGAGCTCAATGTGTGAATTGTAAATCAGTGATACCAAAATCAAAGAAGCACGGAAATTTAAATATTTGGAAAGTGTTTTAATAGAGAACGGAATGTATGACACTTACATCCGAAGACATATTGAGATTGCCAAAGAAGTATTCCAAAAGATAAGCAGAGTACTACGAACTAGAAAAAAATCACTAGAAACAAGTAGTACCATACTGCTACGGGATATCCGTCATTTTGTATGGTAGTGAGTGATGGACGATCTCCTCAAAGATGAAGATGAGACTTGAACGAACAGAAATGGGGCTCTACAGAAGGATGCTGATGATATTGAACATGTGAGCAAGGGCCATATTTTGATGAAAATGGAATATAAAAGGAAAATAATACATAATATCAGGAAGAAACAGATGAGGTTTCTGGGGCACATAATGAAAAGGGATCGCTTGGGAAATCTGAATGCTCACGGGATAGAGGGCTTGGAAAATCTGATACTCACGGGACAGAGGGCAAAGGAGACAGAGGAAAGCAACGCATAACATACTTAGTGAGCTTGAGTAAATGGATAGCGGAACAGGGTTTAGAAGAAGTGACAGTAAGACAAAGTGTATTAAGAGGCACAAGAGACAGGAAGTTGTGGAGAGCCATGAAAGACTACATCTTGAGTGAACGCGGCACATAAAGAAGAATGTTAATTTATTTTGATTCATGGATATCAGTTTTAGAAAATAGATTTGCTGAAAGGCAAGCTACTTACGATATTGATAAAACGGAAACTCATCCAAACCATGCATAAGAATACACACCCTTTAGAATTAATACACGAAAAATGGTGACAATTTCATACGTCGGGGAACATAGCTTTCTAAGACTTTGCGGATCTTAGTAATTTTTTTGCGATCTCTACTGATCCTTGTTCTGCCCCGCGTTTGCATAAGTTCTTTAGGTAGATTGCTCATGATTCATCTGTACCTCTTGCATTCAATAGGTTTTGTGCGCGCCAAAATTTTCCAGGCCCTCTTTCCTCATTATATGGTTAGAAATTTCAATTGTCTCTTTCGGATTCTAAGTATAGCGATTTACAAAGCGTAGTTTAGTTGTGGCACAAGTCCAGAAGTATGGCTTCACTAGTGAGGGTCGAACCCACTACTCAGTCGTAATTGATCTACTGGAAGATATGGATGCTGAGCCACTGTCCTCAAAGATAAAGGTGTTAGTTAGATCCAGTGACAGGACCCCAAGAGTGTGAGTTCTATACCGGGTTAAGGCGGTGGAGAAATTGGAGAGGGAATTAATCAGGTGATAACTGATAACAGACATCCATTATGAATAGCACGTGGAAATAGAACAGTCTACACCAGTGAGCGAAATAAAGGGTTCATTTCGACATTCCAACTACAAGAAGGCCGGAGAGTACAACGGCCGAAACGCTGTAATAAATATGGCGACAAAGATGAGAACAAATAATGTAAATAGTGTACATAATAACTCATCTCAGAAATATAGACAGAAACTTTGTTGTTGCTTGCATCTCCGCTCTGTGCTGTCCTTAGCATCCTCCTATAGAATGCCATCCTGAGTATGATGATAAATTATATCCACCAGTAAGACGTCTGTTTCGGAGGTTTTGAGGAGCGTGGAACCACTTCTTAATTGCTGTTCATCCCTGGTCCAAGGTGACTCGAGGTGGTAGCACCTGTCAGGTTCCCAGCTATGGGCAAATAATTACCACCAAAACTGGGTGAAAACACTATGAAAATATACCAGCAATACAATACATATTTTATCAAAAAAGATTAATAGCAATATATAATTGTAAAAGAAATTACTAATGCTTACAAGAAAATTAAATTTCAGCATTAAATAACCTACAAGAAATTGATATGCCGTTAAACAAACCATCCAAAAATGCTTCCGGTTTAAACAACCTACAGAAGTTTATTATTAAATTAGTGAATCCATTATTCAACCAGTTGTTAATAACAGGAGACAAACACGTGTGAAAACAAAAAAAAGTAATCTTACTATTTAAAATAGGTTTTTGAATTTTTAAATACAAGACTATTTAGAAAATAAATAAGATTTGGCATTAAATGACCCAATCGGTTGATATGCCGTAAAAATATATATATATATATATATATTATTGTTATGGGATCATATCCATAATAATAATAATAATGGACTATTCCATACTTAATAAATACTGCGCCTCAGGAGTAGGCAAGGAGTGAGTAGTTTAAGTCGAGTCGCGTTCAGACAATTACTGCAAGACATTGGAATAGTGATACTGGTCGAGACTACATTATTTTCTCTACTAAACCTGATTGTTTATACTAACACTTCTACTTCTTTCTATATATTCCTGTTTGTAATATATGTTTGTAATATATATATATATATGTTATTCCATACCCGTGTTCGAGTTCTTCTTCATTGGTTCTAACTTGGACTATCACCGTGGTACAAGGAATCGGACCATAACATGTATATATATATATAGAACGACATTTTTTAACTGCTGCAAGTCTCCTCGTCATCGGTGTGAAGACTGTGCAGCATTCACTGTCATGCAGGTGGACTGTTGTTACGTCACATTTCAGTAATCTTTTCTTTGTTTCTAATGAAATATTTCTGTTTCTTAATACGCTTATAAAATCGAAGAATGCAAACCTTATAGACGCATGAAATGTAAATGAGAAAATAACCTTATTTTACTTTAGTATTTACGAGGAAGGATTTTAACACTTCAAATAAAAAAGATCTAAATAAATTTTTCATATGATTTTTATTTCAGTTTTCAATCTATTTTTTCTTAACTTCTAGCGTTTTTATTGAGGTAAGCGATATCTCTTTTTTCTGAAACTGGTCAGGTTGATTAAACTGAACAAAAATTTGACAGTTTTCCAATAGCAAAGGAGAAAAATGAACAACTTACTTGATATGGGATAATGAGTCTTGACACACAGAAGCTCTAACGTGTGTGTCTAACTATATATATATATATATATATATATATATATATATATATACACTCGTCTCGGAAAACCTTGGCTTACTTGATTTTCTAATGATCAAATCAATTTCGAAGGAGAAAAAAAAGGTTTTAAAAAAAGAAAGAGCTAGGGACATGAACGTCTGTCGAAAATAATCTTACAGCATACAGGTCCAAAGCCCAAAGAAAAAAAAACCCGATCAGAGTAATCAACTAACTAAAAAAGTGCTCAATACAAAAGTAGAGTAGATCTAGTCAAACCTAGAGAGCCAGACAAACCTACCAAGGTTTCACCTAAGCGGATCGTCAGGGAAAGCTGGCTAAAGAGATAAAGAAAACTGTATACGTATAGGCGATAAACAGAAGACCAAGACCACGTGACCAAACATCCGAGGAGATGAGGCTTCATCCAATAACCAAGATCTTCTATGTCTGCATTTCTTTAGTATCTCCCCGGATGATATAGTTGTTTAACCGTTTTTGCCCGTGTTTGTCTCTAAGTTTTGGGAAAGGGAGGAATGCTAATAATGGCCAAGTGGGATATGAGTTCATGGAGACCCATAATGACCCATGTCTTGAAGAGACACGACACACTGAAGAAAATATTTTCAAACTAATCCATTTACTTTTGTTTTGATTTTGTTATCATACGATCATTTATCAGTTTCTCAAACGGTGAGCCCGGGCACACTAAGTCGCCTTGAAAGGTAGCCAATTGTGCTCCATGTCGACAGAAGAGTAATTTATGAATTTTAAGCCGTTCGAATAATTTTTTTCTTTTTTAATGTTTGGGCACGCCGTCTTAGTCTTTTGCTTATCGCCTATAATCTCTAGGTTTTGACAATACACACACACACACACACATATATATATATATATATATATATATATATATATATATATATATATATATATATATGTTATACCGGAACGTACCTATTTCTATTGTAAATAGACTCTCCCACAGATAAGTAGTAGTAGTAGCAGTCGCCAGTACGGCTCAGTAGAGTTGAGTGAGTCAGTCGGACATTAAAGTATGAACCACCACAACTAGACTACTGCGTCATTAACTCTTATTTTAAGTTCCTAACGTTTTGTACGTCGGACACTTTTAGGACCGACTCAGTAAAACACAAGCCTCCACTGTGGAAACTACTTTACAACAATATATATATATATATATATATATATAAATAGAGAGAGAGAGAGAGAGAGAGAGAGAGAGAGAGAGAGAGACCGAGACCAGTATTTATTAAAGTTTTTAATTCAGGTCTCACTTGTAGAATATCTTAAATTGTAGGGTTCATTTTAAATTTTTATAAGGAAGCATTCGTCATAAAATTCGAAAATATTAAATTATGATCTTGCATTCTCAAAGAGGACTAGCAGTACAGCCTTCATTTAAAGAGATTTATAAAGACTCTTCTTTTTCTTTTTTAGAGAGACCGATAATGGCTGGTACAAATCCATTGGTTACGGCCAAAAGCAAAGCATTATTCACTTCTTATAGATCAAGGAATTTATTATCCAGTTTAAAATATCAAAGGACAAAGACATAAAAAAGAAGCCATGTTCTTGTTGTCTCTAGCATTTAAAAATAATTGTAAATATAAACAAAATTCATACACTTCTGTCGACATGGAGCACAATTGGCTACCTTTCAAGGCGACTTAGTGTGCCCGGGCTCACCGTTTGAGAAACTGATAAATGATCGTATGATAACAAAATCAAAACAAAAGTAAATGGATTAGTTTGAAAATATTTTCTTCAATGTGTCGTGTCTCTTCAAGACATGGGTCATTATGGGTTTCCATGAACTCATATCCCACTTGGCCATTATTAGCATTCCTCCCTTTGCCAAAACTTCCGTCCCGTAATATTTATCCATTCATATGTACAATTATGTCTTGCACGCTGTCTGCACTTATCTCTAACCTTCGAACTTCCCTGTAAGCGTTAAGTTTTTGAAGCTCTTCTTTCAGCCGATTCTAAGTATTTTTTTCTCTATTTGTTCCCGTTTTTTTTAAGATTTCTACGTTGCTTACTCGCTCTGTTGATTCAATTATTAGCCTTTTGCACAACTAGATTTCTGTTGCCTACAGTCTAATCTTCATTTGTGGGGAGATTATCCGGCAGTCACTGCCATAGAAAAAGATTAACGTCTCACAGCAATTCTGCATTATTTCTTTGTTTTTTAAATACATGTTCCTCTTTCTTAGTTCTTAGTTTTGGAATTATGTTTTCTTTAATTCGAGATTTGTTCGGATTTAGGTGTAGTTTTGTCCATCCTCTATTAAAACAGACTAGTTGACATATATAGATGTGTTTGAACAGATATAAACCAGAAACTAACACATCTTTCGAAAAGATATTTTAGTTACTATATAACAAGGGAGAAAAATGAACAACATACTTGATACTACTTACTATATAATCGGAGAGTTTTTATCAGTCGATGAACTCATAAATAAGTTGAATATACAAATTCATTTGAAACTCCAATGTATTAGCGTTAGAGACATGGCGTCCTATACTACAGGCCTGCATATGGTGAAAGTAAATACGGAACTCAAGGCTTATTTCAAAATGTGTGAATTAGAAAAAAATATTGAGATAAAAGTAAAAAAAGTTAAACAACATTACTTATAATTTATCACTTTCATGTATTCTCTTCTATAAAATGATTACGTTATATATATATATATATATATATATATATATATATATATATATATATATATATATATAATTATGAAGAACTTGGTAATCCGTATGGGTAAACCCAAGGAGGATGAAATCCTGAGAACTCAATGTAAAATCCAGAGCTAATATTTTAAAAAAAAACAGACCACTCTGGTGAAATAACAGACCACTCTGGTGAAATAAATTATTATAATGGTACCATAAAGTGGTCTGTTTTTTCTTTAATATATATATATTATAACAGAAGAGTATTACACGACTAGTGAGTGAGTATCGGTTGACCCAGCGTTCAATCAATTCTACTGATAGATTTAACAGTCCCGCCTACAAGGAATGTATGTGGCACAAGGCCGAGTTTAACGTGGGTTTCTCCGAGCCCGTAGGCTCAGCCAAAAATATTCCCTTTGAACACGCCTAGACGGGTTCAGGGACTGTCTACCTCTACGGACGAAACTTTGCCCGGCGGCAAAGCCTCGTCCGAGTTCCTCTCAGCCGAGGCAGAGAGTTTGACAGTTGAACAATCTATTCCACTGATCCCCCAAGGCCTTCTCTCCTACTAATCTTATAGTTGGCGGAAGAGTCCAACATAGACTCTTTAGAGGGAGGACACTATAACAGTTAGCATCAGGTTTTACAATAGTAAAGTCAGGTGACATGAATAATACCGGAGTGGCCGATCCTGTCACTTTCGATTCAGGATTAATTGCCGTTTATGGCTGCCAACCAAGGCTATAAGACCGGGCCTGTCATACTATTCAACCCATACATGGGAGCTGAGTAGAACAGGGTATTTTCGTGGAAGTGAATTTAATGAACCCGACTAGAAATCGAACTCAACATTCCTAGCCGTTATCCATCGTACTACACGGCACTTCCCCAATAATCGTAAACAAAATTAAATGTATCAATATTAACTTAAACTTCTTAAACAAAGACTTTTAGAAAGAAAAACAAAATTACTCATAGCAAAATTGTTTTGTCATCCATTTATAAGGTGCAGTGTGTAAATTGTCGCTATTTTATATTTTTAATTTAATTTCACGCATGCACTTGTTTTTGATTTTGTCGACTGCACAGCATAGTATAGTAGGTGCAAGTTGACACCATCTGTGAGAAAAAAGAGCACCATAATGCAATTTATTCCGCCAGAAATTTGGAAACGGCATGCGGTACTCTTTTGCATTCGCGCCGGAAACTCCAATACGAAAATTTAAGAGCTTTTGGGTGTCGGTCTGAGGACAATTCAGAAGATTCGAAATGATTCCAATGTCTGTTACGATTGGTGTTTGGAGTGATAACTTGTGATGGCGACGTTATTCCTCCATTCATCTTCACACAAGACATCAGACTCAACACGGAGGTCTACGACAAGTGCCTTGAGGAGGTAGTGCTGCTCTAGATCAACAGGGTGGCTGCTCGAAGACCGTATGTCTGGCAAAATCACTGTATTCCATGCCACACAAGCAGGAGAACTCAGTCGTGGCTGTCAGACAATTTTACCGACCATATCACCCCTTACAAGTGGCTCTCTATCTCATCAGTCCGCTGCCCACTTGATTAATATGTGTTGGGCGCAGTTCTGCGAGAGGCCAAAAATACTCTTTGTAACACTAAAGATGAACTGAAGGTAAAGGATTAGGCAAAATTCACCAACTTATATAAGGAGACCGCCCAGAAGATATGCAGGTGATTCCGGAATCGTATTGATGGCGATTTTATTGAATAAATTTACTCTTTATTATTTCAAGATAATTTTGTGTAATGTTGGTAAATATATCTGGTAAAATGTGATGTCAGTGTTATTTCCATTCTTGCATAATTTAGACATCAATCTATTCGTGGAATTCTGCATTTGTTATTATGAATAACAATATCAAACGAAAATCTAGAAAAGAACGCCGTGATTGGAGATTAAACTCTTTTTACTAGAAAGAATAAATGGTAAGACAAATCTACTATACAATTTTGGTTTATATTAAGAAAGTCGAACCCCATTATTAATTATTATGTAATATAATACGTGTAAACAAACTTGGTCAATATCGGTGAAACGTAAGAGAAATAATGAGCTGAGCGCGTCTATTTATTTTTGTAGGTGACAAATGTACTATTGACTCCAGGTAAATAATAATTCAGTTTTTTCTGGTGCTTATATCATAAGGAATGGTTATTATTTTGCCTAAACTAATTTTATGAAGAATAGAGTATATATTCGTGTATAAGACGACATTAAGGTTTCATGCCAGTCCTGCATATTTTGCATATTTTTCTTATGAATTTAATCCCGTATAGTGTAACCTATCCCCGAAAATTCACGATTTAAATCTCTTCAAAAAATACATGTGTATAGTACGACCTCCTATTTTTGCTTAAAAAACGGATTATTAATAGTTGCACCAAATCGAGTATATATAATAAGTGAACATAACACATACAGAGGTATTTCCAATAAATCAATCATGGTGAAATTATTAATGGACATTTATTAGCTAGGATCTCATCGATGTGTAAAAGTGAACTCCTCACGACATTTAGCTCATATAAGGGATTGTAATTTTGGCATATATGGCATCAAACAACTCCAGGAAATTGCATATTTCCCCAATAGAAAATATTATACATGCTATGTCAACAAACAGAGCAGGATATCATCACATCAATATAGATTTCGTCTTATCAGCCACCTCCCAAGCTCCGAATTCACTGAATGCATCGATCTAATAGAGAAATTGTATCGGTCTACAGCATATTACATGTTTGGAGATGGCCCCAATATGGAAATATTTCAAACACCATCAAAATTATCATAAGGAAGAAATGAGACCCCCAGTCTGTTTAGACTTTTCCTAAACTGTTTGCTGAGCATTTACACACACAGATGTGAAGAAACGAGCGCTGATCATTTAATCATTCCATCTCATATTACAAACGAATCTACCAAACAAATATACCAAGGGTGTGGTATTCCCTCTGGGGAACAATGTACTGATGATGAGAAGAATATACTGACAGAGGTATTCATTGTTGGGATAAGAATAATCTTGAACAGAAAATCTATATCGTCTATCAAGGATTCTAAGAAATTCCAATAAAATTTTCCCAAAGCAGAAATTATGATCTGGAATTGGAATGAAAGCTATGATGTCACCAACACTGAATCCATCATAAAAATTCAATTAGTAATTACAAAACACTTCAAATAACGTGGCGCGTGGATATAATAAATTTAGTATAGGTGTTTGTAGAACAATCACGTTGTGAATATAAACACTCAGTTGTGGAACAAGCTGAGTGAATGAACACTCCACCTTGAGTAAGAGAGCTATTTATGGTGCAATGGAGCATCTCATTGTGCTCAAGTGGGATAGTCCATTGCTTGGGTTGTGAGTGGCTGATGGTACATGAGTGTAGGTATTTCTGTATAAATACCAGCAAGATTCCAGTCAGTTTGCCGAGTTTGTATGGAGTTACAACCTGCTTTATTTTTGTCTGCCAGCTGGACGCTAGCTGGGACCCTTACGCCGGTAAGTGCTGTTTATTTCATTGTTATTCTACAGTGTTAAGGAATTTAAACATACGATAGGCGTTGCTAGAAGTAATTTCGAACAATACCTCAAATGGATACAAAAAAATAACCTGTAAACTCGAGCCATATTATTAAATATCTTCGTTAGATCGGGACATTCATATGGAGGCCAACACAGTTCAGAGATCTTAACTATTAGCTGTATAGAACCGCTTTCTCAGAACAATTGTTAAAAAATCGCGCTGAGCGTGTGAAATTGTGGGGCTTAGAGATGAGCACTCTTATTCGAACTTGTACGGACTGGCATCGTAGAAGTAGACACAAGGACCTGTGAGAAATAACGGTAAGCTTATCACTTGAAGATTTCCAACAGCAATAACAGCTGAAACAGATATCACATATAACTCAAAGAGAAAATAAGAACAAAACCAAGATGCAGAAAAATAATAGCTACAGGAATTTTCCTAAAAAAATGTCTTAAGAGAAAGATTTTATGAATTTCAATCGCCAGCGTTACTGACTCCTCAGTCAGTAAACGCGGAATGTTTCCTGTATAACGAAACCTCTAATAGTATCATTACATTAACATTAGACGTAATATACAATGATTACAATAAAGACGGGCGTTTAATTTAAACATGGGTATTCACTAAAAATACCCTTTTGAAGAAATATATAAAAAAAAATGTCGGATTAAAAAGAAATACATAAATTCCTCAGAATCTTTTTTTCACTTCGAATATATAATGGCTTTCGAGAGAAATGTAAACGATACTGTGCATTCTCTGAAAAGTAAACAACATTCCTGAGCTATGAAGCTCTCTCTCTCTCTCTGGTAAAGCGACTTAATGCACATCAGACCAAACTGTGGATTCTCTTAGAAATGAACGCAAGTTTGAATCCTGCCAGGAAGCACCTTTACTTTATTAAGATTTCTCGAGTGTGAAGGCCAATAGACACATTGTTTAAAATAAAAACGGGATGTCTATTGAAAACAGATTCTCATATAAAATGATGTTTGAAATAAACATACTCTCGTTAATATATAAAGAACTATATATATATATATATATTAAAGACATTTTTATGTTTAACGTTGTTATTTATAGATACAAGTATTTAAGCAAATGCTCTGTTTATGATAAACAGTATTAAATAACATTTACCGGCCTGAATGTCCGAGAAATTTTCATAGAAAATATTCGTTCTTAAATTCGTTCTTTGACAAATTCGAACCTGTTTATAAACTTCATCCATACGGAACCGTCAATAAACAAATACGTTGTGCTGAGCGGTGCCTTGACCGCTCCTGTCAAAGAACGAATATTTTCTATGAAAATTTCTCGGACATTCAGGCCGGTAAAGAACCTTTTATCATAAACAGAGCATTTGAAATTATAAATAACAACGTTAAACATAAAAATGTTCTTTAATAAAATAAATTGTCGGATCTTGTCCATTTTATATATATATATATATCCACTGCAATGTTTCCAAAATCTACCAAGAATGGTATTATGAGCCTTGCGCAAATTTAATGCGGCTGAACTAGCTCTGGCGTATCGACATTTTCGTCTCAGTAAATTAAATCAAAGCAGCATTTATGAAAACTTATTTTGTTACATTGAACAGCCTATGAGTTTTGTTATTTAAATTCTTTTCGGTTTTTCAATCAATTTCTGCAATTTATTACAAATAAATTCATCCTGAATTTTGGCTGGTTGATAAAGATAAACTGGCTTTGACAGTACAAAGATAAACTTTGATGTACCTGGGCCTTCCTTAGTTCGATAATATCAATGATAGATATGCTAAGCTGGTTTCTTTGGAGGTTGGACATTGTCAATTGCTGTTAACACTTATGTAGTCTTTTCTGCCAAGCCTGTCCTTACATCCATGCGGAAGGACGTTCTTCCTCCACATCATTATAGTTCTTTAATTTATTCCTTTAAATGTAGTTGTGGTTCACACTACATAGGGAGAAGGACTCAAAGGCTGGGTCTCAGAATAAAGCCCTACGTCCCAAGAAATATCCGCAAACTTAAGTACACTTCTTCAGACATTCTGTCCAATATAGACGGGTCTTCCATCACACCTAATAAATGACCATAATTATGGCACTAATTTCAGTGCGGACGTATTTACTATTCTTAGCAAGTCCCACACTAATTACCACTATTGGAGGCCATTTATATTTTTGTCTTTGAAATGTTCTCTGTGCAAACAGAAGTATTTCGTACTGGCCCTCCATCTAATTTCCATCTAAGCAATAATTTTGTTCACATAATATATATTGTTCATCCTTTTTAGTGTTAATTCTATATTTGTTAACCTGGGTTTAGCCCTGTTGAGCGAGGTTCGAAACCGGTTAGCGAGCTCGTTTTTCATTTTTACCTCTTTTACCTCTTATCATCATGAATGGTAATAAATATATATTTTGTCTTTTTATGGCGGTCATAATTATTTTCATCACCAATCATATATATATATATATATATATATATATATATATGTGTGTGTGTGTGTGTGTGCGTGCGTGCGTGTGTGTGTGGAGAGCATTTGTTAAGTCTAAACTGACGGATCAAACTGAAGTAAAGTGTTGCTGGATGAAATTACTGCACTCTATGACGGCTTAACTGCAAATGGAGTCATGGAGACTTCTTCGTAATATCAGTAACGCTGAATGGTATCCATTTCCGACCATTTATCGAGATAATTACAGGTAGAAAGTGGCTTTAATGGTTCAAATGCTGATGTTATTTTTTCCATTTCCTCCATCGCATTTAGCGTGAAGCTGGAGAACTGCCTTTGAAGTAATGTGTAAGATGAACAACATTGAAGACTGAGATCAATGTTGAAATGGAATGAATCTTTTGATGGCTTTAAGCAATTATTCTAACACACACAGAAACACATACATGCGTATATGTGTAACAACATTGACATACACACGCGTCCATCACACACACACACATATATATATTTATATGAAAAAATATATATACATGTATATATATATATACATGTAAATTTCTATATATATACATATATATATATATATGTATATATATACATATATATTTATCTATTTTTCTATCAGCTTCTCTGTTCAGCATCACGCAAATATACGTATGTATATATATATGCTTTTTAATAGAAGTAAAATAAACTTATTATTATAATAATATTATTTTCTTATTAATAAACCTTTTATTATTAGCGTCATTATTATTATTATTATTATTATTGGTGTTATCATTATTATTAAACGTGTTATTATCATGATTACTGTTATTGTTTTATTCGATTTCTGTTGTATCCACATTTTAATTGGGTCTCAATCAGAGACTTAAGGCCAGAAATTGTTTCATGTCATTTTCCAGTGATAATAAAAAATAATAGGAAAATTAGGATCAGACACATTTTACATAGATTAAGCTCTTCGTAATGTGTGAGCTGTATTTAGTTTGTATTTCTTTAAGGCTGTTAGGAATCTCTTCAATGTTTCTATCGTACCATTTCCAATGATTACGAGGCCTCCAACTAAAACTGGAGTTATTGATCTCCACATGTGTTGTAGAGTGGTTTCACAGTGGAGGCTTGTAGTTGTACTAAGTCGCTCCTAAAATAGCTTCGACGTACAAAATGTTGGGAACTTGATATAATAGGTAATGACGCAGATAAATCTAGTGGTGACCGCTGATACTTTTAGTATCCGACTGACGGTCGTCCGACATCGACTGACTGACCAACTCCTGAGCGACTGCTACTACTCCTACTTATTACAGGTGGGAGAGTCTATTAACAATAGAATAGGTGTGTTCCACTATAACAACATGACAAAAATTTTCGAGATTTACGTCTCAAGATCCTGTATTTTGATAGTTTTTTGCAGACATTCAAAGATACATTACAAACTGCAAGGACTGCCATGTCAGTAGGAAAGCACATTCTGTTCTTTTGGTCTGAGCGATTAGTTTGTTTTGTCTGTGTATATTATAAAGACCCTTTATTATTATTATTAATGAATTTTTGTGTGATCGCTATGAGAACAATGTGGCTGGTGTAGAAATATACACATAGATATATATCCTGACTGATACTCTGTTTGACACCAAGTATGATAAGAGTATTACAAGCAGATGCATCGCTGTTTGTGTCATGTAGAGAGAGGTTGCGCACAAACTTGAAGGAGGGGCGATTTATGAATACTTTCAGGTTGTTAAATTCACTCTAGTCAGGAGGTGATCGATTGAAGCTGTTCTCAAATATCGCTTTACCTATCTCATCCTTTATACTTAAACAACCAACCCTCTAGACGGCCGGTTATATAAATTCCAATTCTGAACAGTGATCCGCATTGAGTCAGCTCCTCGAGTATATTTTTCAGCTGGTTCAGGCCAGGCAAATAACCAGCAAATCTGTGGCACTGTACACGATATTTTCTGCTGTCCACTCCCATCAATATCGGAAAAGAGCACTAATGAGAAAACTATTTTCCTGAATATTTTTTTCATAGATGATTTTCTAAATTTCAATCCAGAGTAGCACTGGCTGTTCAATCAGTGAATGCTGAATGTTACCTTATAAGGAAACATAATATTGCCATTACCCTTACAATCTATGCGTACAAGAAAAATCATGTCCATTTTTTACACAATCCGTTTAAGATGAGAAACAATGGGAACCATCCGTAATTCGCTTTCTTCTTCTTCTTCTTCTTCTTCTTCTTCTTCTTCTTCTTCTTCTTCTTCTTCTTCTATCTCCTCCTCCTCCTGCTGCTGCTACTGGTGAGCTTTATGGCCGATACTGATATCGGAAAAAAACTATGAAGGCCTATTTGGCAAACCTCTGTTATTTAGGTTTGGGAAAACCAAAGTCATGCACATTTTGACAATAAATTTGAGACAAATGGCAATTACCTCACTTTGATTGAGATAGTCACGTGGGTGACGTGACGACTGCTTACTGACGTCATTTCATACAGGGACGAAGGGAGGTCAGCGATTCATTCGGACTACAGTAGTCGTTTGATTGGCTTGAGCTCCTCGGGCCGGGCTGATTCTAAATCTGCTTCCAGCTTAGAAGTCCATGGTACCGTTTCGCTTAAAGAATATACAGAAAGAAACTCCGGCTAGCATTCCTCAATTTGGGAAAAAGACTCGCAGTTTCCTGTTCGTGGAATATGACCTCACCTGGGACGTAAATGAATCCAGCCCTTTTAAATATGCAGTCCTAATCATGGCTTCTCTAGAATCACAGAAGAATTTCCATATTATATGTAAGAATGTATCTTTTCCTTTTCCTTTCAAGCTCCTTCAAGCTGCTTGCAGTGTAGATATGTTTTATTTTTTCTGTGTGGGACACCTATAAATAGGTAAATATAGATTTTGTATGTTTAAACGTCTCCGAGAATAAAACATGATTTTCATTCCATTTTATTTCAGCCATTCCGTTCCGTCTGGGAATACGGTTCTATTATATCAGGTATGTATCTGTGGCTCCAAATTCTGAGGATATTTCAATAGGAACCTATACTTATTCTAGATTTTATCCTGTTTTTGTAATGTGCGATAAGTCTTCCGGCCTATTTGAAATGCAGTGGCATCAGTTCGAATTAACAAAATAGCAAAAATAGTAGTTTCCATTTTGTTTTATCTGTTTAAATAGGAAAAAAATATTTAATTTGAGATTATACATTAGTAAGGCGTCAGCTACATATCATAAATAATCCTAATTTTGTGTAGGGTAATTTAAAAGGGGACAGATTCTATGAACTAAAAATACAAAATAAAGTCTTATTAATGATAAGTAAATGATGCAAATATTCCGACTTTGTACAAAAATTTTTTTTTTTCATTCAATCACAGTATATGCCAAAAAAAAATCATCCATTAGCGTTTTTTAGGCTACTAATTCAGAGGGAGAAAGAGACACATCAGAAGGGAAACTTTAATTATTAATATTTCAGAAATAGTTTTATATTGTAAATATAAAAAAATTTCTAATATTGAGGAAATGTTTATACGTAGATAAATATAGAAACACTGAGATAGATAGGTAGAGAGATGAGTAAATTGAGATTGATAGATAGATGTCTATGAATAAAATTAGAGTTATAGCTATATGAATAAAATGAAATATATATATATATATATATATATATATATATATATATATATATATATATATATATATATATGAATACACTGAGATGGATAGACAGATATATGAATAAACAGAGATAGATATAAAAGTAGATAGCTAGCTATATGAATAAAATGACATAAATGTTTGGATAGATAGATAGATAGAAAAGATAGACAGATGTACCGACACATCGATTCATATTGTTACACGGATCCTTTCATAGAGGCATATGTGAAGATTTGGACACACACATACACCCCCAACACAGACACACACACACACACACACACACACACACACACACACATATATATATATATATATATATATATATATAAAAAAATATATTAAACACTAATATTAGTGTTTAAGCCTTTTTATTATATCCTTACTCTATCCTAGACATTGAGTTCTACCTGGATTCTTCCTCTTGGAAATTTTTTTTTTCTGAAAATATACATGTATGTGTATTTTTATATATATATTTTGCATATGTATGTATATTTTCCACTAATATTATCTCTCTCTCTCTCTCTCTCTCTCTCTATATATATATATATATATATATATATATATATATATATATATATATATGGGATATCTGAAACAGCAGTTCGAATCATTAAGCCCAATCAACATATTTTGGCACTGGGGATACGCAATACCTTTTATGACGGCGTCCACTTTGCAGATTTCTGTCATTCCGTTATCCAAAAAAGCATGGATTAGTCCGCTTCAGTGGTCAATGCTCACATTTGGGAAACCACTTAGCGCTGTGTGCAGCATTAGAGAGCGATAGAGATGGAGAGAGAGACAGTGACAGACAGACAGAGAGGAAGAGAGACAGATAGAAACAGATAAACATATTTGTATTTGTGGGAATAAAAAAGAAAAATGCTTTTCATGAAGAACTACTTAATATGTAGAATCCCTAGATGGTCAGGTCAATCGTATTCAGTGTCCGCGCTTCAGCTCCTGACAGATGCTACCATCAAGTTAATCTCTGATGCAAAAAAAATGGTTTCTTTATATTATCTTAGAATATTGAATATAAAAATGCTTTTTATGAGGTGAAAATAAAATGTGTGTGTTTTCAAGTGTATTTTATGTATGCTACACACACACACACACACACACACACATATATATATATATATATATATATACACATATATAATTATGAATTATACTGATATTCAGCCATTACACACACACACACACACATATATCTCTATCTATAAAAGGCAGGATGTGTGTGTGTGTGTGTGTGTGTGTGTGTGTGTGTGTGTGTGTGTGTGTGTGTGTGTGTGTGTGTGTGTAACGAATGCACAGCCGCAATTTTCGACGGATTTGCACCAACATTTACATTCAGATGTTCCAAGTTAGCGGGAAGGCCAACACCGACATTGCATTTCCCATCTCTCATCGATAGTGGAAAAAATCGAATTTTTCATGTTTCTACGGCAGTTTTCATGTAGTTTGCGGCCATTTTCTACTGGCCAGAGTGAGAGCCTATAGCTGGCTGCCAACGAATAGGCAGGAATATTCTAATGGCCAGTGTGAGAGCCAACAACTGACTGACACGAATTTTAACTAGCATGCAAAAAAAAATTCGATAGCTGCATTCGTCACACGTGGGAAAAATTTAAATCTGCATGACACTTTACTCCAATTGGCTCATTCGCTTGCTTAAACTCAACGTTGATTCTGATTCCGCAGAACTGGGTTGGGTGTGAAAAAGTATTGTTGTTAACATTCTTTTTTTATTCGGTTTTTCCAGTTACGAGTCCTTTTTTAAAGCTGATCGTTTTGTGTTCATTTTGTTTCATTCTTTTTTCTTAGCAGATTTAATGTTTAGTATAGAGCTTAGAAAAAATTTGAAGTGTGAGATAGGCAAGAAGTAGAGCATTTAGCAACATCAGCACGGCAAAGGGCACTCTTTTAAAGGCAAGGAAGGGCAAAAATATTTTAAGTCAAGTGATAGCGATTACTGTATCAGTCGTACGATTTTTTGAATCAAGCACAGGCTACGCCGGGACATGCTGCTAGTTATATATATATATATATATATATATATATATATATATATATATATATATATATATATAAGTGATTATAATAAAAACAGTTTTTAAAATCTCTACACAAAAGCTTTAATGCTTCAATACTATAATTGTACTTCTTTAGGCGATGGTAAGTAAACTTATAATCTCTTATAATACAAATATCATAATTATGAAGTTGAAGTTTTGAGGGATAAGGACTAGGAAACGCACGTGTTATATTTAACAAAACAAGTTAAGGAATCTATTTACAAATTTACACATTTAAAGTTGTCAGTTTGTTTCAGGAAAAGGAATCAAATATTAAAATTTCGAAGTTTCAATGAATTGTCAAGAAGAAAAATTGTCCATATTAAATCATCGGAGACAAAGTAATATTCTAAAATCTTTAAAATCAAACTTCGTTTTTCACATAAAATTTATACGGTTGTATTCAACATGAATGAAAATATATATTTTAAGTACGTAGATTTGGATTTGAATAGAAACTGCCCTGTTCTCATTAGAGGCTCATAATGGATAAGCGTGTTATTTGACACCGGAGATATTCAGACGTTATTATTATTATTGTTTTGCAACTCTGACTTTCTGCCTCCTGCTTCGTTCTTCTTTTTCTCTCTCTGCTTTGATTCAAATTTCTCTGCTTATTTATATCAAAAAGCGATTTCACATTGGTTCGTTACTTTTTTGTCAGTTTTTAAGCCGATCCCTTTCCATTGGTCAAAATAAATTTTAACATAGGCTCGTTAAATTTCGCCTTGTTCTTTTCTTCAGTCCGGAACCAATCTCTTTTTCCACTGGTGAAAATAAATTTTCGCATAGGCTCGCGAATTTGAAAACAGTGGAGAAAGGAGAGTTATATTTATTTCGTATTCAACACTCTGTCATCGTGCGCTACGTACCGTTGACAACGTCTATTACAGCAAATTGAAATCCGGAAAAACATTTTTCTAGTTAATCCTGCAACAAAATGTGCAACCATTATTAGAATATCACTGTTACAACAGAAAATAGAATACAACTCTAAATGGTAATTTAGAAAAATACCAGGTTTTTGTCAAAAGTTTCGAAAATTGTGGAATAAATAAAGAATCTTAGAAAAAAGGGTTTCAGATTTTTTTTAAAAAGGAAGAGGTTATTTTTCCGGTCCCGGTAAAATAGAAAAACATGCTTTTCAGCTTATTTTACTGGTCTCGATAAAATAAACCGTAGGGATATTTTGCCGGTAAATATTTCTATTATTAAGAAGGCGGCTAATGCAGATTAAAAATAGCAACACACGGGTTTAACACAGAAGTTTATTTAATTTCATCATGAATTGTTAAGACAAATTAAAATCTTTTCCAACATCAATTTTTAAAACACAAACAAAAATCATTTATCCATCATAAATTATAAAAATAAATATAGAGGTCTTTGATTATTTTAAGTACATCAGACATAACAGTCTCTGTAAAGCCCAAAATTGTCCTTGGGCAAGATTTTCTTGCCAAGACACTTGAGGTGCACCAACTAAAGGAAACAATCACTGACAAAAGAATCCATAGTGTTCAAGTACTGTCTACACAGTTCACACAACCACTGCGCTTACGATCTCAAATATAATATGTTCTTAGTTCTAAATAATGGTTTATATTTAGCGGCAAAATTGCCATAGTGTCGATTTTAACGGGATTGGCCAAATAGCCATGCTGTCTGTTTTAGCGGGACCGGCAAATTAGTCTTGGTGTCTATTATACAGGGACAAGCACCTGGGCGTGGTATAATGATTAGCAAGCTTGTCTGGCTAGAACATTTAAGACTGAGTAGTGAGTTTGATCCTCACTAGGCTCTCCATACTTTCGACCTTGTGCCACATCTCAGCAATGCTTAGAAAATTGCTATATTTGTTTCTCACCTTTTGGGCACCTCGAGGTGGTGTAATGGTTAGCAATCGTGTCTCGCTAAAACAATTACTAATGAGTAGTGAGTTCGATCCTCACTGAGTATCCCTTACTTTCGGCCTTGTGCCACATCGAAATTACGCTTGGAGAATCACTATACTGGGACAAGCAAAATATCCGATTCATAAAAAAATATTTAAAAAGCAATATATCCAGACAAGAATATGGCTGATATCATCAAAAAACGAATCTCTTTCGTAGACATCATCAATTGATGTTTAATTTAACTCCCCAAATTCTAATAGATTGAAAATAATAAGAGTAGATACAGTACTGTTCGATAAAAGTGACTCACCTGATTTTTTTACTTAAAAATCTTTTCGCCTATTGTTTTTGGGGTCAAACTAATTTTTAATCTTACTAATATAAAGACCCCTTCCCGGCCAACTAGGAAAAAAGTTTACTCACCCTAAAGTATTCTATTCATAATTATAATTTTGGGTATAAATGAGATTTAGGGAAAAACTGTGCAAAAGGTGATTCACTTATTTCCTACAACTAGTAATCAATAGAAACATCACCGAACAGCTTTAAATAAAGAATAATAGAGGTATAATTTATTTATAATAGGTAATATAGTTCGAAATATTTAATAATCTACGGGTCCTCCTTTATTTGGACTAACCTTTTCAACCCTTTTTGGCATTGACTTAATTAGGTTCTGGCAAATCTCATCTCCAAGCATTGAATTCCATTCGGATATGAAATTCACAATCAAATCCTCTTTGTTGCTCAACTGCTTTCTCGAGAGCCTGTAATTTATAATGCTCCATACGTTTTCCATGGGGTTGAGGTCAGCAGATTGGGGCGGCCATGTCATAACCCTCACCTGCTTCTCATCAAAGTATTCCTTCATCAATTTTGATTTGTGACAGGCAGCATTATCCTGCATAAAAATGAGCTTGGTGGGGTCGATTTGTACCCTTTCAGCAGAAGGGAGCAGACAAGACTCTAAAATTCTCTTGTACTGCTCGCTCCTGAGGTTTTTTTTTCAATAGGTTTTAAGAAACCAGTTCCATGAAAATAAAAGTATCCCCCAGGACATTATACTGAACGGATGCTTGACAGTACTTACTGCTAAATTCAAAGAGCTTTCAAAGCTTCTTCTTCGGATTTTAGATCGCTTATCCTTTGAATTTAGCTCAACTTTCGTTTCATCGGAGGCGAGTCACTTTTATCGAACGGCACTGTATTTTAGAGAAGAAATAAAAAGTATAATAAATAAACCTACATTGGTATGTCTACATAGAGGAAACTTTACGAGCGAAAAAGGTATCTTCCTTAATAGCGGCTCAAATCAATGCGATGTGATGCAGCTTTTGTAAAAGCCGAAATAGATGAAACCTAAACAACAATTGTAGACAGTTTGGAAATAAATCTAATCAGACAATTTGCGAATTTAACAAGCTCACCCACAAAGAATACAAGAAAAAATACCTTAGGAACAAAGATGATTTACAGACAACTATGGAATCAACTGCATTTTTGACCACACAGACCAATTGTATATGCAGAGGCAAGAATGTGTCCGATAGAATGACGAAGATAAAACCCTGTGAAATGTAAACGGATTATCTAGTTTTAACTCTAAGACTGGATTTCGATAGGAATGAACCAGGAGTAAGCATTCAGAGTAGTAGAATCCATTGTTCCGGCAGAGGGCAAAATTCACCTTAAAGAAATATGTCGACCTGATCAGATAGCTGAGTTCTGAAACTGGGAAAGTATGTGTGAAAATTAATAATAAAAATAATACTGTAGAAAAAAAATCGAAAAGAAATCTGCTATACAAGTCATACGCATTCATTTAATCCTACGCGACTCGTAGATGCTACAAGATTAAAATGCAGAACTTTAATCTGCCAGATCGTGCAAAGGTTAGCTTTAAAATGTCGGCATGTCCAACTCACTAATAATAATACTATCACTGATATCATTACTACTAATACTATTATCAATAAAAAACAACAACAACAACAATAATAATAATAATAATAATATATAGAGATATAGTAGAAAAACAGTGATTTGAAAGCTGAAAAGTCTTGCATTGATAAGACCCATTTATGAATATTGAACGGTTTTTTTTTCTAGTAAATATTTTGTCTTGGTCAAGATGGCAGCAGAAGGTTGGTCACCGGAAATTAAAAGAAAGCGTGAATAAAAACATACACTTTTTTATTTTTTTAGTATTTATGGCAAAAAATGTCAGGGCACTATAACACTTGAATAAAAATTGTATAAATATATAGAAGCAAAAAAATATAAAACAAGTCCATGAGAATAGAAAATTAAACAATAAACAAAAAGCAAGCAGAAATAGTGGCAATAATTCTACTAAAAAAAAGATATGCGATACACAGAGAGCATAAGAGAGACCGGAAGAAAGAAAATGACACATTTGACAGAGAAAGCAAGAGTAATAGAAAAAAGAATATATGACAAATATTGTAAAAAGACAAAACTAAAACGGCACTCTTGAAAGAGATTACTGCCATATCACGTTG
Source organism: Acanthosepion pharaonis (assembly GCA_903632075.3). Classification (NCBI taxonomy): domain Eukaryota; kingdom Metazoa; phylum Mollusca; class Cephalopoda; order Sepiida; family Sepiidae; genus Acanthosepion; species Acanthosepion pharaonis. Next base: position 2,403,168 of record CAHIKZ030000222.1, on the reverse strand, counting down.
AAACAAAGGTTTTCCGCACGATCACCTAAGTAACCTGGTCAGTACCTACATGGGTGACTGCTTGCGAATACCAGGTGCCGTAAGCTTGCAGGTGATGTAATGTATAAGGACACGGAATTGTTGATCCACCAGTCTAGTTCTAATTCCAGCTGGATTTATTATATTCATTTATGAATCCACCTCTTCTATCTGCTGTGTGTTATTTCTTTCTTTCTATGTGCCGTGTCGTTTCAGGACGTAGGCGATCATGGCTCTCCACCTCATCCTATCCCTTGCAGCTCTCATCAAGTTCCTTCCCTCTGCTACCTTCTCAAGGCCACGTTCTGTCAACCACTTGCTTAAGTCCGCCAAGTATGTCATGCACTGTTTTCCCTTGTCTCTGTTTGCCTGTATTTCACCCGTGAGTATCAGATTCTCCACGTACCCCTTCTTCATTAATATATCCCATGAACTTCAGCTGGCTCTTCCTGATATTAAGCATATGCCGCAACTCAACTGTTTGCCTACTCCAGGAGACTTCATAGTTGCTCACACGCTCGGTGCATGATATCCTTAGCATCCTTATCTTTAAAGCTAATTTAAATTTAATTTTAGTATAATGAAATTGGTCATAATGAAACTTCTTTTTGTCAATGTGCTGTTTCCTTTCAGGGTGTAGGACGATCGTGACTCGCCACCTCCCTCTATCAATTCCAGCTCTCAACAAGTTGCTTCCCTCTGCACCACCTAGACCATGTTCTGTCATCCACTTGTTTAAAGCCGCCGGTTATGTCACGCGTTGTTTTCCCTTGTTTTCTCTTTCCCTCTTTCTCTATTAAAAGAAAGTATTTTATATTTATTTTTTATATATTTCTTATCTACATCAAAATGTTCCTTGTACATATAGAGAAAGTGTTTTAATCGCAAGATCACCCACAGTAAATTTCCTTCCAATTTCTTACATTTCCCATTTCTTGACAGTTCTATTATCAGAATGTGGAATATTTAATAACATCTGTGACAAAATGTTCAACAATAAGAAAAAGATGAATGAAAACTCATAGACTTTATACCCATTAAATTGAAATGAAAAGAATGAACCACATTTGGCATTCATGCACATTTTTAAACATATCAACGTAAAAATGACATTAATTCGATGATGCCTTCAAGAACAAAACGCATCAAAAGAATAATAAAAAAACTTCCACATTGCCATAGATCATCCTTATATATATATATATATATATATGTATGTATGTATTATAAATTAATTGATTTAAAATATGTTTTTTCCGCTACACAGTTCTAACAATGTTTCAAAAATGGAAGGTCCAAATTTAATTTTGTAATTAAATTAAAGACATTAGTTCCATCGACATTTGTACATTAAGCACTATTTTGTAAAAATAAAAATATCTATAAGAACACCGGATTATACATCTTACTGTTCTTTCTTTTTATTTACATATATATATATATATATATATATATATATATATATATATATATATAATTATTAAAAAAAAACATTTATAACATAAATATGTTATAAAATCACTTTTTTTTGCTTTCAACATCATCACTTGATAAGACACCAGGGGTGTCGAAACAAATTGGCTATTTTTGTAGTGATTTTATAACATATTTATGTCATAATTTAAAAAAAAATAATTATATCTGCTCTACTTTGTATTGAGCACCCTTTTAAGAATAATAATTGTTGGTTATTGGAATTCATTCCGTATATACCAATTATATACTTGTATATATATATTTGAGAATTTAGAGTAATCATATACAGTAATTCTAGACTCGATATGGCGCCGCTGCACAGTGAGTTCCGCATAACCTCGTGCCCCAAGTGCCAAGTTTTGACCCTTAGCCTTCCCTCACGAGTAGTAGCTGGGTCAACCAAGGATATACAAGTGAGGAAACTTTGGAGGATTTCATATATAGCAATTCTTGGAGCCCAGAATAATCTTTAACAGAACGCAAAATCACTTTGGGACTCATCAGCAGTGCACATCCACTACCGAGAATCGAACCCGGGCCATATATATATATATATATATATATATATATATATATATATATATATATATATATATATATATATATATATATATAAAAATGCTCCAACATTAATATTCCATGCTTATACATTATTACATTGGAATTGTAATCACGATCCAATTCATAAGACCTACAACTTCAGAAAAAAAAGCTCTTTATATATATATATATATATATATATATATATATAAACCATGTTTCTTTGAATATAATTGACGAAGAGAATTTAATCAAATTTTATTTAATTTTTCCCGCATTCTTACATGTTTCCGTTAGGAATGCAAAAATAGTCAATATTATCACAAACGTCTTCGGCCTCTTCTTTACCTATTTTAAAGCGGGTTTTTCTAGTTGCCTGATGTTAACTCCTCGCTAAACATTATATACGAACTCATGGTTAATAAGAAAATCCCATTCCTTGCTTAATTATTTTTTTTCTTTTTAGGTCATACTCAACGAAACATACTTAAAAGTATGATTGCTGCTCAAATATATATATATATATATATATATATATATATATATATATATATATATATATATATAATTTATTAATATACTATTTACATTAAACTACATACAGTGCTGTTAGTATAGCATTTACCTTGAATATAGAAATTATAAGGGCATATCTCATCAGGTGGTCATGTTGGAATAATTCTGTCGCTATTATGTACCGAATTCCTGCAGCACGTAGATATTTATGGTTATCAACAATTTTCTGATCAATTATTGCAGTAAGAAATGGTTGGCGCTCTACAATCCCTTTTTGCATTCAGTGTTCTACCAAATTGGTAGTTTATTCTCTGATGCTCTCAGCTCGTCTTGTCTTTTATATACTCTGTAAGTGTTAAAGTTTCCCAAGCCCTCTTTCTTCATAAAGTGCCCCAGAAATATTTACTGTCATTTTCCGATTTTGGGTAAATGCCTTTCTTTTTCCTTTTTTTCTTAGAACTTCATTGCTCCTATTTTATTCAGGGCAGGTTGAGATCGTATACATCTGTAGAAACCCATCCCGATCTCTTTTTCATCTGTAAATTGTACACCATTCACATTCATACTACTAGATAGTTATTAAATTACTGTTCATCATTTTTTATTTTCTATCGAACGAAATTCTCCATTTTTGTTTATTCTTTAGTAGATATCTAGGTGAACTACACTTTACAAGACACTCGGTACTGGAGGGAGACAACGGCTTGTATATAGCAGGTTACTAAATGGAACTGATAAAAATGCGTACAGTGCTACTAATTATGGTCGAGAAATTTTTATTCAAAGAAAACCTAAAAAAAAACAACTAATAATATAAATAGTATAACCTCGTTTATTGTCCTACACCTGCCGTCAATAAGCAAATTACATTCAACCTAATTAGAATTACGGTAGATCAATCAGTGACATACACACACCGACACCTCTTGGAAGACCAACTCTATATTTAATACGCTCATACTCAAGCACACCTTTCCAATTTCTTTTTACACTTATCTTCAAGAATTAAACAGAGAAACACAAAAATTCCCATCAGAATTCAAATGTACATACATAGACATACACAAGCACTAACGAGAAAAGGCAAAATCTCGTGAAATCTAAATGCCAATTAAAAACAAAAGCAACACCGAATTTAAAGTACCGAAGCATTCTATCCCGTAATCCATTTCCTAAAAAATATCTGATGAATCTAAAATGAAAGTTAAACATGTTAAATTTATATATGCATAGATTTATAAAGGATTTCTTATTTATTTCTTATTTTATCATGCAGCAGAATCAGACCGGAACTGGGAGAAGAAAAGTGCGGGTTCGTCAAAGACACTGGAACAAGGAACGTAATATTTATGCACAGGATGCTATCAGAAAGAGCACTACAAATGCAGAAAAACTTGTACTTGTGTTTCATAGATTATGTAAAAGCATTCGATAAAATACGCCACAAATGATATGTTAGAACTGCTCAGCAACCTAACTATTCTAATATCTTTCCCAAATAAATAATGTTCTGAAAGTATATTAGAATAATCAAGAACCTCTACTGGCAGCAAACCGCCTGTATAAGGATAGATACTGAGTCCAGCACATATACAAAAATAGAAAGACGTGTAAGGCAAGGATATGTCATCTCACCGGACTTATTTCATCTATAGAGCTACGAAGTTCATAGAGAATTAGACGTCTTGCCTTGATTCATTATCGTTCGTCACAGACTTAACAACATATGCAGGTGGCCCGGTGTTGATAACTGACACGGAAAGAAAACTCCGAAAGTCCCTACAGAATTTAGTGAAGGAAAGCCAGAAGAACCCTACAAGCAAACCGCTAGTGGCTCGCTGGCGGCCGCCGGTGAAAACGCCAGCGGCCCTCTGGCGGTAGCTCCCGGCGCGCCACGAGAGGGCCTCTAGCGGTCCGCCAGTGGTGACATTGCTGAGAGGTACACGCCGGCGGTTCGCCAGTGGTAATATTGTTGAGAAGAACACGCCGGCGGTCCGCAAGCCGTCCACCAGCTGTGGCTTGCGTGTAGGGAATGGGTTAAATATAAACTGCTAGAGGACAGAATTCAGGATTGTTAGCAAAAGGATGAACCGGAAATGAAAATTACAAATCGGAGATGCCTAAATCAAACAAGTATATAATTGTAAATATCTGGGAAGTCATCTAACAGAGGACGGAAAGTGCAACACTGAAATCCCATGGCGCACTGAGACAGCCAATGATGCATTCGAAAAGTGAAGCAGATTAATAAGAAACAGAAAAACGTAAAGTGTACTAAACTGATACAAGATGTCTGTCACCCTATATCGCAATGTATGCTGAACAGTCTCCTTACCGATGAAGAAGAGACTTGAAGCAACAGAAATACAGTTCTATAGAAGGATGCTAAGGATAACATCAACTGAATATGTGAGCAACGACGGGATTTTACAGAAAATGTAAACAGCAAAGAAAATTAACATCAGGAAGAGACAACTAAAATTTATAGGTCACACAATGAGGAAAGAGGTTTCGAGAAATTTGATACTCACACAAGATTGAGGTCAAAATGTGCAGAGAAAAACAACGCATAACAATTAATAATCTGTAAATATAAGTGGATGGTGGGTCAAGGTTTAGTTGAAATAGCAAAAAGACGAAATTTATTAAGAGCGGCAAAGAGCAGGAGATTGTGTAGAGCCATGAACATCTACATCTTGAGAGTAACGTAAATCACATAAAGATGCAAAAATAACAGTTCAATGAAACCTGAAGTACATTTGTCAAAATATTGACATGTAATTGCATCACTATTATTCAGTGAGGCTTATTCCATTTACTAAAAACCATAATCAAGTCATATATATTTCTCTATTTCAAAGAGAGGTCTGCACATTTATGCCACATTTTCTGTCGGCTGCTACTGCATTAGTTAAATTTCTGTTATCCCGTTTGATTGCGTTTTCTTCAATGTGAACCCAATATTTTTCGCTGCCGCTAACGGCCATATATGATTTCTTCTTCTTAGGAATTGGTATACACTTGTGTAAATCAGATTCCTTTATCTTTATATATAAGTGGTTTGTATGCCCTGTGTTAATGGTATAAACATAAATAAATGCTGAGTTGAAAATATTTTTATGAAGTTAAATGTGTTTAAAAATTATTAAGGAGACAAGAAATATATGCATAAATATATATAAATTTTTAATTTTGATTTTTGATTTTATAATTTTTTATTTAAAACATTTTTCCATGATTTAAAGACGCTAATTTTAGAAAATTTCCAAGTTGTATAAATTTTAATTTAAGGGAGATAACTTAGTTAAAATTGATTTCTTGTTAGTAGGTTGTAGTCTGCTTGTTTTATTTAAAAAGAAAAAAAACACTTTATATTTAACATATTTCTAAAGAGTAATAAGCTATAAGAATTTCAGCACATTTGTACTTTGTTCATAATCAATTTTTTTAAGTGTTGCTTTGTTTAATTTTTTAATAAAGATAGCTCCAAAAATGTGTAGTTTCTTCGTATTCGTTATTGCTGAAGTACAGAGGTAGTGTCCACTAATATTCTTCTAAAATGTGAATGTGGACAGGAATGTTTTTGCAAATGTTGGAAAAATTTTAAATCACCTTTTGAGCATTTGCGCATGGCTGGAATTGTTAAAGGTTTAACCGCATGAGTAAAAATTTATTAGGACAAACAAAATTATTTGTCTTAGGCATCATAATCCCGTAAATGATATTGGAATATATCGAAAGATAACGATACATATTTTAATTATATCAAGAACAATAGTGAGGAAATTGTATGACGAAGTTGAAATAGCTTATTTGTAGCGTGTTTCGTCCTTCAGTATTTCATCGGATTAAACTTTTTATGTAGGTAGGACTATACATGTGCCCGACATAGCGGTGTTGAGAATTTTTCCACTTTGTCATACAATTTCCCCAATATATATATATATATATATATATATATATATATATATATATATATATATATATTATCCATCCACTTAAAAAAAAAAAAAAAATAACCGTATAAATTAATCGATAGATTTAATTTATTTTATCTAATTTTTATTTTTGCAAATACCGATAAAGTAAAAAATTACTTATGACAGTGAGAAGAAATTAAACTGAAACAAAAAAAAAACAGCTTGACTTTTGATTCAGTTTCGCTTTAAGAAGATCTGTGTAGTCAAACAACTCAGTAACCTCACACATACGCACACATACAGACAAATCTACATACATTTATATATATGTTTCTCACTTTCTGTGTGCGTGTATCCCTGTGTGCAAATGCCAGAGTATATAATCTTTACAAGTATAGCAAATCTAAATATTATATTTTTATTGCTATTTCATATGATATTAAAAAACGTCTTTAGAGATTTAAAAATGCAAGTTGAAAGAATTATTGAATTGGCGTTAAGTATATTAATAATTCCTTACTTCCCGCCTAGATAAGAAATGAAATGGATTTTCAAAACATCAATTTCTAGAAAAAATATTTCTTAATATAAAACAAATAAAATCCAAAATCTAAAACAAACTATTAAACGAAAAGTAGGACCCAGGAAAATAAGACCAAGGATTGGCGAAATATATCGGTTTCCTTTCACAAGACAAACTGAATACAATCTGACTTTATTTTTGATTGTTTTGATTCTTCCTGTTTATTCTCTCATATTTTGATGTCCGTTCGTCGTCTTTGCTGTTTCCCGGCCTTCTCCTACTGCTCCCTGTCTCCCTCCACTACTATTTTTATTTGTTTTTCTTGCTCACTTATTCTCCATCCCTTCCTAGACGTATTTCCTTATATTTTTATCTTATTAACATAATTTCCTCTTCAAGTTTCCTAATCGCTTCACCAAAACATATTTTACTTTTATAGTGTGAGACTTATAGTTGGCGAAGTAGAAGAAGAAAGAGGTTCTATTTCTTCTTCGCCAATTTCAATCGCTGGAAACATTCTTTCTCTTTGAATTCAATCTTTTTCGCATCTGTTTATAATAACCTTAAATCTTGATTTTCTGTCTTCTGTTGTCGTTGTCTTCTAATTATTCTGTCTACTGTTGTCGTCTTCTACTTCTGTCGCCATCGTCTTCTTCGTCTGTCGTCTTCTGTTGTCGTCGTCTTCTAATTATTCTGTCTACTATTGTCGTCTTCTACTTCTGTCGCCATCGTCTTCTTCTTCTGTCTTCTCTCGTCTTTTGTCTTCTGTTGTCGTCTTTTTCTTCTTCTTCTGTCGGCGTCGTTCTTTTTCTTCTTTTTTTGTCTTCTGACATCGGCTTCTTACCCTGTCGTCGTCGTCTTCTTCTGTCTTCGTCTGTCTTCTGTCATCGTCCTCGTTTTCTTCTTCTTCTTCTTCTTCTTCTTCTTCTTCTTCTTCTGTCTGCTCTCGTCTTTTTCTTCTTCTCTCTTCTGTCGTCGTTGTCATCTGTCGTCTTCTTCTTTTGTCTTCTGTTTTCTTCTTCTGTCGTCATCTTCTTCAGTCTTCAGTCGTCTTCTTCGCTCTTCTGTCGTCGTCGTCATCATCTTCTTCGTCATGGTCTGTCTTCTGTCGTTCTCAACTTCTTCAGCTGTCTTCTATAGTCTTCTTCTTCGCCTCCGACGCCGCCTAAACTGCGTACTTTTCTTTCAATTTCATATTTTCCACATCATTTTATAACTTTTTTTCGTCTTGCTTTTCAGTGTTTCCGTCTTTCCCATTTCTCCACGCTTTTTCTTTTTTTTCATTCGTTTTATATATCTTACTTTTCCTGCTCATTGCATCGAGACGATTATATTCCTTACAATCATAATGAACGAAAGTTATTTAAAATCTGACTTTTTGTTCTTACTTTTTCTTTTAATCCTTTGTTTCAGTGATCATCAAAACCACTACATTTGAAGATCATGAATCTTATCAGGAAATGACGTAATTCATGTCAGGGGCGAAAATGTGCTGATTTTGTACGTAAACAAGAGTTGCCGACTGAGCCATCAGACAAATCACCAACACTCCACATTTTCACGGCATTTTTATGGTTTAAAATCAAACATTGTGTCATCAACTTCGACATTCGCCATAATCCCAAGAGATACTTTCAGTCAAAGTTTATGATGCATGCTTGAATGAGATGTTACAATTCGAGAAGAAAAGGTTAGATTAGAAAGTATTTTGACCAAGACAAGCGAAAGCCGATTAAATAAGATAATTATATATTTTTTAAAATTGTGCCTCTATCAATAAGTAAATCTCTTGTCAACTAAATATCAATCTCTAAAAAGTAATATTTTTTGTAAGTAAAGACAATTATATACATTCGATAAAGGTGAATAAGTATATATACATATTTCTGTTTGCGTGTGTGTGTGCTATTTGTGCTTGTGTGTAAAAGTATGTACATGGATGTGTGTAAGTAGAGAATTCATCGAAATAGTAAACATATGAGACAATTTGTAAAACTGTATTTTAACAAGTTTATTTTCTCGCATTTTCCACCTGTCGAATTCCCTTCCGATTTCTTGCTTCCCTGATAACTACAATCTTCAAAAACTTAAATGCAAGCTCAATCACCATCTTGTCTTCTTGAAGCCTGTTCATTTTTTATCCTTACCTCAATCCTGCCTCTTCTCAGTCTTCTCTTTCACTTTCCCTCCTTGTAACCCTCTGCGTACTAATGGCATTACCGGCTTGCTTATGTTGAAATAATTAAAAAAAAAATCGGTGGAATCAGATGAATGGAATTTATTGCGACAAAATCTACAGAAAACAGATAAATCAGGATTCCTGTTAAGCTTATGAACAGTTGTTTTGTTTTATCTCATATCTATCATTTATATTTACTTTTTAAAAATATATTGAACTTTCTTTTCACTATAAAGTTAGTATAAAAAAATCGTTCATTATTGCGTATTAGTAAGACTGTAAAGAAAAATAATGGAAGCAAAAGGGTGAGTGAAGAAGGGTTTAATCAGATTAGAAAATGGGTTGAAATTATAGTAGTTCAGTACAACAAGCGTATGGCTTTATGACTGGAAAGCGATACGTCTATAGTAGACTCTCCCGTCGTATTCGACGTATGAGGGTCAGGCACCTCATCTCCTAGGAACCGACAGTTCAGACACCAGCACATAGGATTTAATTATAGTGGTGAAGGCGTTGTGCAGAACCAACTACGCGTTTTCAAGGGCCGAATACAGAGAACCGGTGCACTACGTGCCACAAGGTCCCCAAACGACCTATCATAATTTCTGAATTCAGAACTGACCTTCTCCTAGACCAGTTTCCATCCAAGGCTATAGAACCCAGTTTGCCATGCTATTTACCCATAGCTGGAGAGAAAAATAAGAAAATAAGATATATATATATATATATATATATATATATATATATATATATATATAAAAACAAAGTAGCGGATTCAGCTGATCTCCTGATCTTTTATATATATATATATATATATATATATATATATATATATATATATATATATATATATATATATATATATATATATATAGATATATATATATAGATAGATAGATAGATATCAGGTGTAGTGGTGTAGTAATGGATAGCGGCTTGGATTGAAGAATCGGAGAGGCGAGTTCGGATTCCAGTCGAATCCATTGCATTCACTTACGTGCTAATACCCTTGGGGAAGGTATGAATTCTCTTCTTCTCCCTTCAGCTGTGGGTAAAATAGCAGGACAGACTGGGTTCTATAGACTTAGATGGAAACTGGTCTAGGAGAAGGACAACTCTGAACTCAAATCCTGCGTATAGTCGTTTGGGGACCTTGTGGCACGTAGTGCACCACGTTTCTCTCTTCGGCCCTTCAAAAGTGTGGATGGTCCTGCACGAATCTTTCACCACTATAATCAAATCTCATGTGCTGTTGTCGGGCCGTCGGTTTCCTGTGAACTGATCTGCTTGACCCTCATACGGCAACGGGAGAGTCGATTATAAATATATATATATATATATATATATATATATATATATATATATATAATAGGAATTTGTAGGTCTGATAAATTGCATCGTATTTAAGATTCCAATGGAATAAATTATGACCATGGAATATTAGTGTTTAAGCCTTTTATTATATATATATATATATATATATATATATATATGTGTGTGTGTGTGTGTGTGTGTGTGTGTGTGTGTGTGTGCATAACGATCAGGAGATCGGCTGAATCCGCGACTTTGTTTCATCCATGCGGTATCCTCAGGCCACTTCTATCAAATGACCTCTTAATGCTTTATTAAAAAAGAAAAAAACAAACTATGAACGCTATATTATTATTCTAGAAAATAAATAAACAAACGGATGACGTGGGATGTAATACAAAGGGACGAGAGGGATGTGGAGAAGGGGAAGAAGAAGTAGCGGGAAGAGAAGTGTATTATAAAAGTATCGATGGGAGGTTAATTTAAATGTTTTTTTTTATTCATCCTCGTATGTGCTTACAGGAATTTCTTAATATGTATGCAAGAACTCAAGACCTCGGGTTTCTGGTCCAAACATTGCTTTGGATAAGGAAATGTCATAATTGCTAATATTTCCTGTGGTCAGAGGTTGCAATTATTGCTGTGGTTGTTATAAGGCTTTGCCTTTTAAAAAATTCCCCGGCTTACGAATATATATATATATATATATATATATATATATATATATATATATATATATATATATATATATATTTATATATATCATTTAATTTCTGTTCTATTTTTAATGCAGTTATTATTTTATTTTAATTTGTTAAATTATTTATGTATTAAGTGATGCATTTATTTTAAATAACAGAATGTTTTGGTTAAATTAACATAGTATGTTGGCTTGGGAAATGAGTATATCTTATGAGAAAGGAAACTTTTTCAAAAAAGGGTGCAGATTTATTTTTTATCAAGATTCAAATACAGAACACTCCGTCTACTTAAGTTATTGTGTGTAACTGACTGTTGCTAACATAATGCTTATAACATGATAGGGATGCTTATATATGAATTGAACAATAAGCTTCTCATTATGCGCCTCTCGGAAAGAGAACTGGTGGTAACATAAGCCATCTCAAATATTAAAAAATGATGAAGTTACCATATTCTGGAATTGCAAGGTTCACACTGGCAAAGAATTCCTGAAAAATAGACCAGACATAATTATGAAAAGGCATGTTGGTGCGGCATTGTTGCTGATAGATATTGCAACCCCAGCGGACAAAAATATATAAAGTAAGCAAATACCTTGACCTCACGCAAAAAATCTGTTCAATGCGACAACATAACCATTTGTTCCTGGATCTCTGGGCATGGTATGAAAATCTGCTAAAATATTTATGGATCACAGAGGTTTATTGCAGAAAATAATAGTCGCAGATACCTCGAGTAGTTTTCCCTCAATATAATAGCTACAATTACATTTTCTCACTGTTTGAATGACAGCTTAAGCCAAAAAGTTGCTGTCACTTGAAGTCTTTGTTTAAGACATGGCAGTATCTCGCAATAAGAAAAAAGACAAACGATAATAATAATAATAATAATGATAATAATAATAATAATAATAATAATAATGATAATAATAATAATAATAATAATAATAATAATGATTCCAATTGTGGTAGGAACCCTCGGTACCATTGGGAAAAGGTACTGAAGAACTCCCTGAATGAGTCCCATGCTTTAAGTTAATATAAAGAATTGTTCTCACAAGTACAGCTCACACTTAACGAAGGGCTTTATCTATTTAAAATATGTGTGATATTATGTTGATTTATTATTATTCTTTTTTACAAAAATGTTTAGTGAAAGTGTTATGATGCCATTTCTGACTTTAGGTTTCTGGCTGTGGAATCAAAAGAAATAATAATAATAATAATAATAATAATAATAATAATAATAATAACATGCACATACCTAGGAATTAATGAATGACACGGAATACAACATAAAATTCTAAAGAAAAAAGATCCGGAAAGAATATTATAGGAGAGTGCGTTTGAAACTAGATAGTGAACTTAATGGGGCCAATAAAATTTAGACTATCGACACCTTAGTTGAAACTCGTAGTAACATAAAACTACAACATTATTAAATGGAAGTGGAATCACTTTAAAAGTCTGGTTGTCAAGACCAGAAAAATGCTTATCCAAATGATGATGCACCACCTGACATCAGATGTTGATGGGCAGTACATGCCAAGAACTTTTAAAGGCCGAGGTTTAATTCAACTTCAGCTATCTCTAAAGAGTACGAAGATAGGTTTAGAAAAATAGTTCATAAAAACCAATGTAACAAATAGTAAAATACCAAACCTATTCCATAAAAAAAGAAGCTGCATTCTTAGTGAAACAGCTTACTATAACTGAAAGAGTACCAAAAATAAAACTAAGAGAATACCATCTTCGACAAACGAGTAAAGCAGAAAGCAAATGAAATTGGTTAAATGAAATTACAAAATAAGATAAAATAAAATAGGAGGAGAATGCGTTGCATAGCAAAATCATAAAAAAGAACCAAAGAATCAGATGTGTATCATCAGTAAGCACATCAGTGGCTGAAAAGGATCGGGTTGAAAGCTGAGACAGAATGGCTAATTATTGCAGCTCAGGACCAAAACCTCGCAACTAAATTCTGTCAGTCACATAATCAATGATGGAACTAATCCGAAATACAGGATCTGCGGAAAATATAATGAAACTGTCGTCCATATTATCTCAGGATGTCCGCAACTACCAAAAAATAATTATACTTACAGACATAAAAATATATGCACTGGAAGATAGGTAAGAAGCACAAAATCGAAACCACTGAGAGATGGCATGAGCACTAACCAGACACAGTTACACAAAATTACAATGTAACTATCCTCTGTGACATGCCAATTCAAACTGAGAAGGAAATGAAAATCAACACATCTGTTATTATCATAAAAGACAAGAAATTGACATAGCAGTATCAAGGACCTGGGGATCGAGATTAACAGTGTGTGGGGAATGAAGACTGAGAGTGTACCAATAGGAATCGGACCTCATGAAAAAAGGAATGGACAATTTTACTAACAGTGTCGCAGGTAACATCAACATTTAAGTTGCCCAGAAGATCGCACTACTAGGAACATTCTCTACACCAAGATAAGTGCTATCAATTATCAATTATCAGAATTAACAATTCTTATGTAGGGCCTGAGGACCATAGTTTATTCCCGGCTCTACAGGATAACATACACAAATAATAATAAATGTAATAATAATAATAATAATAATAATAATAATAATAATAATAATAATTAGAGCCTACACCTTACGAAGACCTATGTAAAATGTTTGTGATCTTAGGTTTTGGGTTTTTTTTTCAAACAATTCTCAGTGGATAATGTCAAGATGCCATTTCTGACCTTAGGCCTCTGGTAGAAACTAGGAAAGAAATGAGTATACGCCAGAGATTAAAGGAATTAACAACAGGGTTTTTCCGAATTATTTCACTAAGGAATTAGCATTATTATATACTAATTGCCTTGAATTTGTTTTTAAGAAAATTAAAGACGTTAAATATTGATATGCATAAAAACAAAGCATTCATTTTTTTTCTATTTGTCTGTTTCTTTTCTAACTTCAAACTAGATATGTTTCTCGACATCTGTATTGCGATATACTTGTTATTATTTGGATAGTTAATGTCGGAATCATATTTTCCCCATGAGTTTGTAACTAAATATGAACCGTGTTTGTGGTGAGTCTGAAGGTAAAAATTAGCCATGTTTATACTAGAGTCTATAAGTAAGCACTTTTACTTAAGTGTAAAGGTAAACTTTGGTAGGGGGATAATAGTCTTTGTTCGTGAACATTGCCCTAGCTTGTTATTGAGGCAACAATTAAATATCAACATTGAGACCGCAAGCATTTATCAGAAACCTGGCCCCATTGGGAAATTCCGCCGTTATACATTTGGTCCCACTGACAGGCCAGTTTGATGGCGGTGCATGGAGGTGTAACGATTAGAATAATGGAAAAAACAAAGAATCGTTGGATCGTGTTCGAATTCTGGCTAAAGCTGATTAAGTTTCCTTTGTGCTTAAGAGTTTAGAAGCGTCCCGAAGAGCCTTTCTTTCTAACATTCAAAGATATCCAGATAATTTCACTTCAATTTTCAGACAACGGACAATAAATAATAGCGTAACTAATTGCCTATATTGAGAAGCCATTATCTCTTACCTGTCAAGTAAAAGGCTTTTACCTGCCTTGTCAATCTTGACAAGTCTACACGATCATTCCTTTCACTCAATTAGCTTTTATCCGACCATCGTCATCGCCTGAATCGTTAACTTACCATTTATCAGGTCCAGTCATAAATGATTTCCCTTTTTGAGAGCCATTTTTAATGGTGGATGCATCATACGAAATGCTAATAATACGTGGCTGTTAAAAATCCATTTGGAGTGAACTAGCGTACCTTAAAAATTTGCAAAGCAGTGACGACATATAAAGGGAATTAAAGGACCAAAAATATTCGCTATAACAATGCATGATCAAATACAGACTGAAAAAAAAGCGGGAAAAAATTGGAACTCATTTGGTATGTTTTACCGAAATCTTCATATCGAACTGATTATTAAATTTTTCGATCGCTGACAAATGTTTTGATGGAGAACACTTTCTGTCATGGAAACTAGATTCCAGAGCTGTTCGACAGATTTACATTTAAAAACCTGCGGAATTTTACTCAAGAACTAACGAAGAGCTGGCTGACAAATAGAAACAAGTCAATAATAATTGAATAAAATACAATTATACATGTGTTGAATTGTCATGCGTGGTGAGAGTTGGAGATGCAACAATAAAACAAGTATAAAAATTCAAATATCATGGTATTGTTTTAACAGATGACTGAAAATGTGACACTGAAATCCGAAGGTGCATTGGAATAGAAAAAAATAACCTTTCTCAAAAATTAACAAAGATTTAAGAAGCAGGTAAATATCGTTAGAAAGAAAGAATAGAATGTGGAAATGCTATATAACATCTCTCTTCCTGTACGGAAGTTAATGCTGGACTATTTCCTCAAAGATCAAGACGATACTTGAGGTAACAAGCATGGGAGTTATACAGATGGACGTTGGGAATACAATAGGCGGAAATACATCGGCAACAAGGAAGTTACAAGGAAAATTGAAACCAAAAGACAGAAGCGGAAGGCGACAGTTGAAATTTCGGGGATATTTAATGAGGCAAGAAAGAACATATTCAGAGCAAACGGGTACATTCAATATATAATCTCGACTTCTACGTCTCAGTTGTCTGATTAGTATGTTTTGGAATTTAGTAATCTTCATGGCGTATATTTTTGCAGTGATTTTTTTTTCTTTCAGTCACAATAGACATCAGCGGGATAAAATTACATTAATCAAACTTAGGAACTGCCAACTTTGTATGACTTGCTAAGGAAAGGCAGACGATGTTTGTGGAATGCGAATAAAATAAACTTCATTCGAAACGAAATACGTAAATTCATTTACTCCAAAAATCGGATTAAGTTTGGCACCGATATAAAAAAAAGAAGAAAAGAAAAATTCTTTGCACTGATAAGTTATCTTTGGCAAAAATCCGAATGATATGTAAACGGTTTATATCATGAAACTCGCAGACATATACAGGGAGCACTTAATAATTCTGTTTTGTTAATTCACTGGTTATTTCAGTAACAGACCATAGATAACATGACACAGAAATCCAAAGACACACACACACACACATATATATATAGACATAAACATATAGGTTGATTGAAAAGTAACTCCCTATTTTATGTATGGGTGGCCTGGAGTTCTTACTTAATATGCATTGACTTTTTCTTTGGGGTTGGATAAAGGAGCGAGCCAAGACTTTGGAGGAATTTCAAGGGTGACTACAAGATGTTATGTCTTCCATATATACCACAATTATTTCTTGTAAAATCTAATGTCATTATTCCTGGACGGCTCCAGAATATGGTAGCGAATGTTAAATAGAACCTCACGCTAAACTTTTTCCTCTCATATCAATTTCTTGTAAAAATTATAATTAATAAATAGAGCATAAATATTTGAAAATGGGGAGCTACTTTTCAATCAAACTGCATATATATATATATATATATATATATATATATATATATATATATATATATATATATATATATCTGCTGTGGTGTCCTCCTTCTAAAGCGTCTATGTTGGACTCTTCCGCCTACTATAAAATTAGTAGGATAGCAGGCCTTGGGGAACAGTCAAATAGATTCAATGCTGGGTCAACTGAAACACACTCACTACCCGTGTAATACTCTTCTGTTGTATTTACTGTTTAATATATGATATATCTGTAACACTTGTTTTGTTATTTCTTTAACTATTTAATTGGCCATAACAATATATATATATATATATATATATATATATATATATATATATATATTGAAAGCATGTTTTCATTGGGACGTTTAATTGAATAATTTATACAAGCAATTTCGTCTTTCAAAATGACGAACATTACAATATTTGCCTTAAAAAAACAACACGCTGATGATGACGTATTCGAATGCACTCGGGATAAATAACATGTAAAGAACAGGGCAATTTTCTTTTTAATAATGGCACCAAAAAGTTTGTCCGTGAATATGAAATGTTCCATCTGAATTATTAGTAGATGAAACTATTCTAAATAAGTCAATGAAACATCTCTGTCTCTCTCTCTCTCTCTCTCTCTATATATATATATATATATATATATATATATATATATATATATATATATATATATATATATATACATTATATATATATATATATATATGCCATCTTCGCATTTTAGTTGAAGAATTGTAACTCCGTAGCTTGTATATGCCAATCAATATAAAACTGCTATTTCAATAGCATTGGTTCCAAAATGTTTAAATATCCTACCATTTTAATCATAAGTAAAAAACCGTTCGAAGTTGCACTGTAAATGTTAAGGGAGACTTCTAATATTAAGAAACAGGAAAATTTGGCTTGAAACAAAGAAAAGATTATTGAACTCATATGTAGTATCTATCTATCTATCTATCTATCTATCTATATATATATATATATATATATGTATGTATGTATGTATGTAATGAAATGGCGTAGGTCCCACAATTATTTAATATAGTTTCTATTTTAAAACTTATTTTTATAGATAATATTTATTTAATGTATGATCTGTTTTTTTTTTATTATTATTAAACAGTACTAATTTCATTTACCGGCTTGAATATTCGAGAATTTAAAAAAAAAATATAAGTTCTCCGAGAGGAATCTAATCTGTACTCCTATACATAAACCGTCATTTGATCTGACATGCTATACCATTTAGTAAAGCAGACGCTTCTTTGTAGGTAAAATGTTATAGCCCGTCAAAGTGTATCTATAAAAATAACGTATGTAATATCTATCTATCTATCTATCTATCTATCTATCTATATATATATATATATATACAGTAGCCTCTCTTTATTCGCCAAGACAAAACATGTCCATTTAAAAAAAAAAAAAAACCTTCAGCCAGTTCTAATCAGAAGCTATATCAGATGTCCTGTTTAGCCTCAGGTTATTTATTATTATTATTATTATTATTATTATTATTATTATTATTATTATTGAGCTGAAAATAACTATAGCTAAAATTGTGATGAAAACTGCCAGTCGAAGATTGACGCTTTGACAAAGTTTCATATAATAAAAGGTTGAAATATTTTTACTAAAAGTTACTGGTTTTAAATGAAAGACATCCCAGCTAATTTTGCCGCCAGTCTCTCGTCTTTGATGATACCTTATTGTCTAAATTGCAAGTTATGTAAATTTAGTTTTTAGCAATTTTCTCCTTATACTTGGGCAAACAAGATAGATTTTAAGATATAAGTTTGCTGTATCAGAATTGAAAGACAATATACATTTATCTAATCGTTGTCGTACAGTTGCGTACTGAATATTTGCGCCCTGGACCCTTGCGTATCACATAAATGCGTCCCTGGCTAATTGCGTAGCTATGATAATTCTTTTAAAGATTTTAAAGGCAATTACCATAAATCTGGAAAAATGCATAGGTAGTAATCCTATTCTTTTAAAAATGGAATAAAATGAATAAAAAATAAAACTTTATTTTTGTTTAAAATGCAATGACTGATTAACAATGTTTCATGATCGCTTTATACATCGCCTGTATGGATTTGTTTCATCGATGTTTTTCTTATTGGTCGCTGTAATTATCCTCGTTGTCAAATATTTTTTTCACCGGTGTTTGATTTTCGGAACTTAGCCATATGTTCCAAATAAAAATATAATCTATAAAATCCAGAATCTATTAGATGTCTGCTGGATTGAACTGAAACGTCTAGCTTAATTTTATCTTGCTTTAAAAAAAAGAAAATGTTCTCTCTTTGTTTATTTATGGTAACTAATTTTCTGCTTTTTTAAAGTAATTAAAGTTATTTGGTGTGCAAATTTCTATATTAAACCTACCTATCCAGGGACGCATTCGTCTAGAGACGAAAATGTTCGGGACGCGCAAATGTCCAGTACACAACTGTCTGTCCATGATTTTTAAAGTGTTGCAAATGGTGGACTGAGATAGCTTTAACATTTCTGCTAGTATTTTGCTTAGAATGATTCCAGGTAGGGCTAAAAAGCTAAGGTATATTTGTGTACTCCATAATCTTACTTAACTGCCACATATGGTTTGTAGTTTTTGATGATTCGTTCGTTATTACAATTTGTTCAAAAAAACGGATATTATATATGATTCAAATGAACACAATATCATGTTGTTCAAACAGCAAAGCTTTGAAATCTGAGCGCGAGAGATTCAATCATAATTCACACCTATTCGAAAAATCAAAATATTTGGAGCGGATGTTAACAATTTCTACTAAACTCGGCTACGTTGATAAACCTGTCATAAGCAGCAAAACCTTCTAACTTTGAGGCATGCTTAAAAATATGGGAACCTGTGTGCTGCCAAACCCAGGAGGCTAACTCTATCATTCACTTCAGAACTGGGCCGTGAGCTTCTTCCTTATAAACTGCATCCTCTCCGGACATAGGCCATCATGACTTTTCAGGACTTCTCGTTCTTTATAGGTCTTCATAAATTCTGTCTTTTTGCTATTTCTTTTAAAAACTGTTCTGTCGTCCATTTCTTCAAGCTCACTATGTTATGCGTTGCCTTTAATCGGTCCTATCAGTGTCAGATTTTCCAAGCCCACTTTCCTCACTATGTGCCTTAGAATTATCAAATCTCTCTTCCTGGTATTAAGTATAAATTTTATTTATATTTCCAATTTCTCTAAAGCTTAATATTTGCTCACATAATCGGTCCATGGTATTCACAGCACCCTTCGTTGAACCACATTTCTTAAGTCTCAAGTCTCTTCATCTGTTGTGGCAATTGCCTTTAAAGGCTTTAAAAATTATCAGCCGTACGCAAATGTCCAGGGACGTCTGGTATGTAATTGTCCGGGACGCAAATGTCCAGTACGCAACTGTCCGTCCACATTGTTTGATAAATGAGCAGCACGATCAATGAACAAATAATATAAAATTGTATTGAAGTCAAAATAATAGGTCACAAGCAACGACACTTTTACGGAACTAATCGTAATAACGACTGTGCCATTGCAACTACTAACCGTATGTGCGGAGCAGTTAAAAATCAATCTAGTGCACACTAATACACGACAGTGTTAAACGCTGAAGGCTGTAAATAGGCAAGTTAAAATCTCAACAAAAGCTGAGTTCCATAGCCGGATACAGCAGGAATATCAGTAGGAACATGGTAGATGATGATGATGATCACCTCCCCAAAATTCTAATTTCCCAAATTACGTTGGTAGTCATTACTCTTTTTCTAACGAAATCTTCCTGTTTCATTATATGTTGCTTAACTTTTGGAAAGGCAACTTTCACTATCCAAATTCATTTTCTATCCGTATGCAGGCGGTTTGCCCCCATTATAGTTTCTGGATTATTCTAATATCCTTCCGAAATATGTCAATCTTACCTTGCAGTTCCATAAGCTCTTTGTATAGCTTTTTTTTTTCTGATATCATCCTGAGCATAAATATAGTATTCCTTGTTTCAGTGTCTTAACAAACCCACACCGTTCTTGTGCTATTTCTCGTATAATTCTGCTAAGAGCTGTATTCATCAAATTTGAATATGTTTTGTTTTATGGCTCATTAGGCTAATTGTCCGATGAAGTTAGCATTCCTTTCCACTTAGTTTCTTAGGCAGTGCTATGATTATGTCTTTACTTAAGTCTTCTGTTATATCATCACTGTTTTAAATGCTACAGAACATTTTGAAGGGAAAGACTTCTTCTAATGAAAGCCAACGGGAAGAGTTTGTGGAAAGGTTTTTCACATCAAAACCTATAGAATTTTATTCAAAAGTTTATCAAAGAGCCATGACAAGTCATTTAAAAAATGTTCAATATATAATTGGATAAATGTGTATTTCATTTTTTGAAGAATAACATGAATATACATAAACGGGATTCATGACTGACACTCAAAGTTTTATTTCTTATCGCTGATATTTTTGCAGATTTCAATAAGTGTAGCTGTACTGATAGCCACTTATAATATATGTATATAAGTTTTTAAAAAGCCAGAATCACAAAGACATGTAACTGTTGTGGTACGATCCACCTAATTAACATAATAGAGGACCGACCATATAAATATGGTTGGTACCGGGAAGACGGGTGGGGGGGAGAAGAGATCCAATCCAGAGAGTTTGCCCGACTGCGACTAATGTTAACCCATTCTCCAGGAACGGTCTTCCCAAGAATATACCAAAACTCTCTGTAAATATTGTGTACACTTTCTTTGTTCTATACATTTTGTTTCAGTACATTTTGTGTTGTAATATTATTATTCCATGCTTTATTCAAGTTTCAACAGTAACAAATAACAAAAAAATCACATCACTTGAGGTGGACAAACAACTAAAAATCATAGCACATGCAACTCGAAAAAAATAATGATGTGATCAAGATGGAATGTATCATGTCTCTCTACAATATCCTGTTCTTTGAAGCTCTCTCACTCTCTCACTCACTCTCTCTCTCTCACTCACTCACACACACTCTCTCTCTTTCACTCACTCACACACACACTCCCTCTCTCTCTCTCTCTCTCTCTCTCTCTCTCCTAAAGCCTGTTATGCCATCCATTTACTGAAGCACCTTAGGTAGGTCATGGGATATTTTCCTCTGTACATTTTGCCTTCACTATTTCGTATGCGTTTCAATTTTTCCAAGCCCTCTTTCCTCATTATGAGCTCGTGAAATTCCAACTCTATCTTTCTCTCATTAAAAGTCTTTTTTTTATTGCTTTATTTCTCTAAAACATTTTCTCTTATGTTTGGTCCATGGTATACTGTAGAAACTCATTCCTGTTGCTTTATGTCTCTTCTGCATCTGTGAGCATTCACTGCCACATATAAGTACATAAGGGTGCAGCTTTCTTTTTTTTTCTTTATTACTGATGTTATTTTAAACATGACGTTTCGCCCAAGTCACCTCTGCCCATCTTCAGGTATCCCTTGTGTGGCTGATATCGAATATCTGATGATTATTGTTTAATTCTGTAATAACAGTTATTGTTCGTTCATGCCGTACCAGTGTAATTATTGTTTTACTACTTGACGCAGGAATTGAAATATTGTCAAGTGTCCACTGTGCGGCTGATATCGAATATCTGTTGAATAATTTTTTAATCTGTAATACCTGATTTTTTTTTAATTATTTAATTCCAGTCTTTATTCTGTGGTACCAGTTACATCAAAATTCCACACAACTTTAAATAAAAGGTTAGGAAGGAAAACCCCATTAATAGTGGAAAGAGCGATAGCAACTATGGAACTTGAGAAACCTATTTTCCTAAAAAAATGTTTTAAGAGAAAGATCATATTTGGCTTTCCCTGGCCGAGGAACCTGTATGCTGCTCGGTCAATGAATGCCAAATGTTTTACAGTAATGTTCATTCTGTACAAGGCTCAAGTAGAGGGAGATGTTAACAGCGTTAGGGTTCACGATCATACGGTACTAAGTCTTGAAAGGCTTAAGATTGTAATGAGCTGAGAAGGATCCTCTTAGAAATCGGTTCCACAAAGCAGTGGTTCTTTCGAAAGTAACTGCTTGAGTGACACTTACATCTCACTAATGGAATACGAAGAGAATGAAGATGGTTCACAACAATTTTCGTGGTAATGTCGCGTCTTTTCAAGATAAAGGTTGCTAATTAGCATTAGAGATAAAATAGCCTCGTAGATTTGGGCGGCATACAAGTTTCTCGCTCAATGGATGCCAAGTGTTTTCTTGTAGGGAACGGCTGATATTCCCATTACCATATCCATTAAGAGAGTAGTAGATCAGGACACGTCAAAGAATCCGTTCCTTTATTATCTTTGAATCGCCATTGAGATCCTGGGAAATATAGTGGAAGATCTCCCGCTATGATATCTCTGGTTTTGATTACAACTATTAACCTCTGCTATTTAAATCATGGGTGGGAGGAGAATACATGAAGTCATACTTTTCCTAAGTAGAAAGTAAACACCAAAAAAACCTGATCTCAGATCACCAATCCTTTGTTATCGTTCAATAACTATTACGACACACGTATATGCAAATCATCGAATATCATAGACAATAAAAAAAGGAATCTCTACACACGCAAAGGCCGTTTACACCTTGAAGAGGCACGGCTTTAAAATCATTATTATTGAGAGAGAGGAGAGAAAGGCGAAGAAAGAAGGCGAGGGAGATATAGATAGGTAGAGAGGTGGAAAGAATGAGTAGCATGCCAATAAAATATTTCTGGAGTTAACCTAATATACCTATTATGAAACTCAGATCGATTTATTTATTACGGCTTATCAATACTTTGCAAGTTAGTTGATGCCAGAAAATATTTTTACATTGTTTTTGAGGTAACACAGTTTTAACGATACAGATCTTAATGGAAAACCCATAGATGTCGAATAAGAGGTGGATTCATGGCTTCCCAAGGATATTTGCTTGAAATTGAATATAACGAACTCAACTAGAACTGGAACTCGGCCCTCCAATTAAAACTTCAGAACCATTACACCACCCTTATACCCAAGCTTACAACACCTGGTATTTCTAAGCGAACACCTATCTAAGTAGTGACCAGACTCAACGTTGCTTAATTTTGTAAGCTTATAGATAGATAAATCATTCGGGATTTGAAATTTCAATGTGATTTAACTGTAAGCCCATTGCTGTTGCCATTATTATCCTGGACTAATCCTACTGATACTTTAATTTATTCAGACTATTGATTATTATAGATGTTATCATAGATAAAACCTTTCGGCAAAATTCTCTGGGACGATGTTTAAGTATCCATTGTTTTGTTGATTTGTGATATAGGCTGATTATTACCTTATTAGATGAGAATAATAGTTCAAATAAATTAAAGTATATTGTCAATATTTTATCTCAAACAGTAAATACAAAATCATGAAAGCCGATACAAATCTGGTATTGAATATGATGGCTCCAAAAATACATCATGTTGGTCTAGTGGGTATAGGATGCGGTTAAACACGTCTTGCTGTCAACTGGTGGTCGATATTTCAATTCCTGTGTCAAGTAGTAAATCAATAATTATACAGGTACGGTAAGAATGAACAAGAATTGGTATTACGGATTAAAACAACAATCAACAGTTATCCGATATCAACCACACAAGGGATATATGAATATAGGCAGCGGGGATATGGTCGAAAGGTCGTGTCTAAAATAACATCGGTAATGAAAAATAATGAGTGCCTGACTCTTATATAATATCAAGCCTCCTATATGGCAGTGAATGCTGGACAATCTCCTCAGAGACACGAAATGTGGTTCTGTAGCAGATCATGGACCGAACATGTGAGAAAAGACAAAGTTTTAGATAAAATAGAAAAACAAACAAAAAAAAACAACAGACACTTAACGTCGGAAAGACAGAGTTCAAGTTTTTAGGGTTCATAATGAAGAAGGAGGACTTGGAAAATTTGACACTCACGTGAAATATAGAAGGCAAGATGAACAGATGAAAATACACATAACCTCACTAACGTGCTTGAGTAAATGCTTGGTAGAACAGGGTTTAGGAGACGTTGTAAAAATATCATTAATTAAGAGCTACAAAGAACATAGGATTGATAACCAACGTCTCAGAGGGATACGGGAGATAAATGATGCATTTCATTGTCTTAGGCAGGTGCAAAATATGTATATTGGTGTCTGTTGATTTACATTTAGATATCTTACTTATTATAAAACGCAGATTGTGTGTGTGTGTGTGTGTGTCTGTAACGTTTATATGTTGGATCGAATTTCCTACATTTTTAGCCGATTCCAACAAAACTTCACAGGACTACATAAAATTACCTTTGTGTGGTGGTTCTAACAGGGGCCGAAAATGGAAAAAATACAGTTGTTTTTTAATAAAATCAATTTGAAAACACGATTAAGACACATCGTGAGAATGAAAGGCGGACAACTAACCCCACGAAAATGTAAACAAAAAAGAGCATAGCATGATGAAAAAAAAAAGCCGAACTTGACGAAAACAAAATTTTATCGTCTAATGTTCATATTATTATTAAAAAGAGGAAAGATCAAAGTATTTTGGGGATATTTTTTTTTTATTTTTTAATCGTTCCTAGCACGTCTGAAATTTTTCGTTAAAAATATTGTTTTTTTTGGTCAAAAAAAAAAGGCAGATAATCAATCATTTTCAATCATTTTTTTCGATTTGATAAAAAAGATTAAAATCTTACTTCGATATTCTTTTAAAAATCAATTATCATTTTTTTCAAAACTGATTTTAATAAAAACAGAAATTATACTGTTTATTTAAAATATTTTGAACCAAGCTTAACTTAGCTTCTGCGCCGAAAAAAATGTAATTTGAAAATAAAACAAAGCAGGTCATAACCTTTCGCGTCGCTTGACGATTGACGAAAAACACATTTATGACGTTTAGATAACTTACGGGGGAGAATTCTTTCTACGGATGGAAGGAAGTGAAATTATTTAAGTGAACAAATTATTTATCTTGTTACTTTTAAGGAAAACTTTCAGCGCTCTAATTTTTTATTTTTTTTTTTTTTATTTTTTTTTTTGTACTTAGCTTTCATTTTTACGTTTACGATGCTTTATGGAAAATATAAATAAATTAAAAAATAAGACTGTTAATTGTGAGATTAAATTTCATAAGAAAAAGGTATCTAATTAATTTAGGTACCTTTCTTATGAAATTTTATCAGAAGTGTACATAAAATACTATAATTTTATGTACATTTATTACATTTACTGTGTTATTTGTATTTCCATTCATTTTATTATTAATTTTGATATTTCATTTATGGAAAAATGTCATAACTGAGATTAATATAAAAAATAGGATCATATAAGTTAAAGTTTAGCAGTAGTTAAATTTCATAAGATGATATTGACTCTTATAGTTACCCTTCTCAGTTGAAATTGAAAAATCAAATTAACTTCTCCATACGTGTTTCGCAAAAGTAAAGGGGTTAACAGCGGAGAACAATGCTGAACTCAAATAATGCAACTAAATTGTATTCTGGTTGGTCTTCCGTACTTGATAATTACTGTCCGACTATAAACACAAAAATTACATTTCTTAATTACCATGGCTAATCTGATTGGTCCAAATTATACAATTTTCAAAGTGCTAGACAATGACAATCTCACACGGACATTTTGAAAGGTTGATGTTGCTTTTAACTAATGTTAAAATATTTTTTTAAATTCAATTTAAACATTTTTTAAAAATCTTTTTAAAATTAAAGAAATAAGAAATAATTGTATTAAAAATTCAATTTTCATTGAAAAAAATTTTTTGCTTTCAGAAAATATTGTCCATATTCATAAAAACAAATTAAAACAAATAAAAGCATTTGAAACTAAATAATATATTTGTTTTATTGAGTTTTGTATGTTACAATTCACAGCTGATTTTCAGGTACGTTGGCAAAAAAAAAAAAAAAAAAAAAAAAAAAAAAACATGATTTGCATTTTTCAAAGCCTTGTGCTTTTAACTATTGTAATCACTAAAACCGATGGTCTCGAATTTCTAGAGTTTTTCATAAAATTAGTTATGGGGTGTTAATAAATATAAAAAAACAATATTTCTGCCATGACTTTAATAAAAAAAAAAACACATATTTATAATAATTTCGATCATCTGTGAATAGTTTCTGAAAGTTTCATTAACATCTGACAATTATTTTTTTATTTTTGCAAGATTTTCCAAATTAATGTGTGTAAATACAAAAAAAAAACGCGCTAAAAATTATCTATGTTATTTACTATCCCTTGTTGCGACAAAGAGAAAACAAGTTTTTTAAATCAAAATTTAGAATATTTTTAAAAGATGAAAAATTTTTAAAAAATGATTAAAAAAATTCTTCATAAAAAACATAAGCATTTTGACGCTAAAATTTTGTTTTCATAAACTTTGGCGTCTTTTTTCCTCAGACTATGCTCTTATGTTTTTGCGATTCCGTGGAGTGACTTAGGATAAAAAAAAAACAGGTTTTTTTATGTGTGTGTGTGTTCTTTATATATGGGATCGGATTTCTTACATTTTTCAACCAATAAAACAAACATCCACTTTTTTTTTTTCGGCAGGTAGTATTTCTTATTGTCTTGCACACTTTTTTTCTTTATTTAGATTCAGAATGCTTTAAAAATTCCATTTACAAGACAATTGTTTATAATAAAATTCTATTCACCAATCGATAGACTCATAACGACTGTAAACAATGTTTTTGTTTGAATTTGGGTTTGACCAATTCGTAAAAAAAAAAAAAAACTAATTAAGACATGCGTGTCCGTCAACCTTAAACAATAATCTTTGTCAATTTTATTTTTCAGTCTTTATGATGGTCGATACTTGATCTATCTCTTACTGTTACATCCCCGGGCAACGCTGGGCTCTACTGCTAGTATTTTATAATTGCATTTTAATGATGCTTACTGACGCAATTTTGAATAACATACGTAAAAATTTTGTATTGCTCTTCTTGTAATATAGTTTTCGTCAGTGTGTTTTACAAAACTTTCAAATTAAAAGTTTCCACGTTGTCTTTTCATGGAGTCTGTTGTATTTTTACAGTAATGTTCATTCTATACAAAGCCCAAGAAGAGGGAAGGTTTACAGTGTTAGGGGTAGAGTTTATGGGCATATGGTCCTTAAACTTGAAAAACTTGAGAATTTGAGAAGGATCCACTTAGAAATCGGTTTCACAAAGCAATGGTTCCTTCGGAAGAAACTGCACGAGTGACACTTACATCTCACTAACAGAATACTAAGAGAATGAAGATGGTTCGCAACAATTTTTCGTGGTAATGTCGCGTCTTTTCGAGATAAAGGTTGCTAATTAGCATTAGAGATAAAATAGCCTCGTAGATTTGGGCGGCATACAAGTTTCTCGCTCAATGGATGCCAAGTGTTTTCTTTGTAGGGGAACGGCTGATATTCCCATTACCATATCCATTAAGAGAGTAGTAGATCAGGACACGTCAAAGAATCCGTTCCTTTATTATCTTTGAATCGCCATTGAGATCCTGGGAAATATAGTGGAAGATCTCCCGCTATGATATCTCTGGTTTTGATTACAACTATTAACCTCTGCTATTTAAATCATGGGTGGGAGGAGAATACATGAAGTCATACTTTTTTCCTAAGTAGAAAGTAAACACCAAAAAAAAGATCCTGATCTCAGATCACCAATCCTTTGTTATCGTTCAATAACTATTACGACACACGTATACGCAAATCATCGAATATCATAGACAATAAAAAAAAACTCAGGAATTTATTACTCTGCACACCCAAAGTCCTTTGTATATTTGGGCAATATAATGAACTCAACTAATTTGGCGGAAGGATGGTAGATAAATTTCAATGTGATTTAACTGTAGATAGAATCCTACTGATAGAGATTCAGAGAGAGAGAGAGATGTTATCATACCCCTTTCTCCTTAAGTTGACGAAGGAAAGCAATTTTGTTGTACTCTGTCTCTATCATTCTCTCTCTATCATTCTCTCTCTCTCTCTCTCTCTCTCTCTCTCTCTCTCTTGCGCGTACAAAAGTGTAAGGAAATCCACACACTTGCACATTTAAAAATTGAAACTGATCAACCTTTTATCCCTACAACGTTTTACACCTGTACAGCACTGAAACGTAATTTGCAATATCGGCTTTACCTGATGACATGGAAAAGGCAGCCATTCTATTGTTTGTATCGTTATTGCAGAAGATAAGAATGCTTTACATCAGCACTTTAAAATAATTTCTTGTAACATTCCTTTTTAACAACTGACATCGAAGAGATAGCAAAGCTACTCCATAGAACCTACAGCATTTCCACGCACCAACAACATATTCCAAATGAAGTAATATCAGAAATAATGTTTGATAACACATATATTTCTTCTGCATTCGATTTGATATGATCTATGGATTAAAAACACCTTCATCTAATTATCAGTTTATCGATAAGAATGGTCTCCTCCAATTTCTTAATAAACTGACTACGTTATTCTACATTTCTTCATGGGTTTTCACGCATTATAAGATAAAACTGGGGTATAAATGAGAAAACGAAAATAAAGAATTATCAATAAATAAATACAAGTTGTATCCATATGCTTTCTTTATTTTGTGCCTGTCCTCCGGAGAACAGAGTTTCAATTTCATTCGGATATTCACATATGCACAGGCATGAATCCACATGCCCCTACCATCAGCTATGAGTTAATTGGTAGGGCTTGTAAATAAACCATTATCATCTCCAAAAGATTCTTACAATATAAAAGGTAAGTTATGGCTTTAAATAGCCTGCAAAACAAATCAATCAGTCAGTCAATAACGCTTCACGGCTGTGCAACGTTTCCAGCTTCTTGCTTTCCTGTCAATTATGATCTTCAAAGATTTAAATGCAACGTCCATCGTCATCTTCTGTCTCCTTGAATGCCCTTCTTTTATTAACCTTTTAACTCTGCTATGGTTCCTCGGTTTCCTTAACTATCAGTAAACACTGGCATCTTAGTGGCTTTATCGCCTTGCCTGAGGTGAAACGACTATTAAAAAAAATACTTCTTCATAAGTTAAATTCTATTATTTAGTAAAGAATATATGAATTAAAAATACTTTCGTCTAATTATCAATTCGTCGAAAAGAATTCTCTCCAGCAATTTCTTAATAATTATGTTTGACTGAGTTACCTATGTATTTTTTTCTATATTTTTAATATATGTTTTCTTGATTTACAAAATAAAACTGAAGTATACAGGAGAAAAAAAAAAAAAGAAAGAAAGAATTATATGTAAATAAATAAATACTTTCTGACTGCATTAACTCTGAGTTAATGTCATGGAGATCTTAAAAAAGGTTATTCAAGTCCATCTAAGGTCAGAGGAAAATAGACATCTTAAAATCGATGTAGAGCGAATCCTGATGGTATGCAGAGGAAAATGTTAATTTGGAGTCTACTTGAATTTAATCTTTCGAAATGGAATCAGTTAGGAAAAAAAGAAACAAGAAAAGAAAAAACTTCTTATACTTCTTGCAAAAGTTTTCCAAATCAGCAAAATATACCAGCACGGATGTGACTCAGTTTTTACATATTAATTTGTTTACTTGAATGAACAAATATATAAATATCTTGAGAATAAATAAACTTGCTTTCGTTCTTCCAGTTTGCTTTATACGCTCCCATACACGCACATACATGGAATCGAAAACACAGACTTTATTTACAAACGGTTAATAATGACAATATGCACTCAAGACAGGGAGGACACTTACTTTAGTGCGATGGACAGAATTATGTAAAAAGTATGCTTTAAAAATTGCAACCAAAATAATATATATATATATATATATATATATATATATATATATATATATATATATATATATATATATATATATATATAACCAGAGATAAATTATTGTATATAAAGTTCTTTTCATAGAACCGGCAGATAAAATGTCCCCACACAAAAATCGATTATATATCCAAGAACATCGACTATAAAACGATCGTTGCGTAAATTGCCATAAAAAAGCAAATGTAGGTTTTCAAGAATTTTAATATTCCTATTTCTTCATTTGTCTAATTTTAGTAATTCATTTCTACAACATAAAATATAAGTATATTATAAAACGTAAAGTAAAAAAGCGTGACAATCATATTTCCAGGATATTTAGTAGTAGACGTATTTTCCTCAGATATTTTATTTTAAGAAATTTCTTACAGTAATGGACAAATTTGCTTTCTTTCTTGCAGCAATAGGCATTTTTCACACAAAATGTACTTTCTTTTCGTATTAACCCCGTGCTTGTTAATGCACTTATTTCAGGTGTAAATATTAATCACTCATTTAAATTATTATGAAAAAAATATTCTCTTATCTAGAGAATGGCTTTAAATAGCCTGTAAAAGGTTGATAAGCCGTAAAAAAACAAATCAATCAGTCAGTCAATAACCCTTCCCGCCTGTAAAACTTTTCCAGATTCTTGATTTCCTTTCAATTACGATCTTCAAATATTTAAATGCAACGTCCATCGTTATCTTCGATCCCCGTTTTTTTATTTCTCTTTTAACTCTGCAATGCTTCCTCGGTTTTCTTAACTATCAGTAAACCCTGGCATCTTAGTGTCTTTATGTTGTAGAGTGAACGCAATGTTTTTTTTTCGTATGAATCCAAAATACGTTCGTCGCCAAGTGTTGTATATGGCGAAACGAATTTTTTTTTCTTTCTTTAAATTTTTTTTTTTTTTTTCGTATGAATTTCGAATTCTGGTCGTCAATGTGTTGTTATAGAGTGAACGAACACTTTTTCTTTTCCCGTATGAGAAACGAATTCCTCGTCGCCAAATGTGTTGTAGAGTAGTTTTCCCAGTGGAGGCTTGTATTTCGCTAAGTCGTCCCTAAAAAGGTCCGACGTAAAAAAACATTAGTAACTTGCAAATAATAGTTAATGACGCAGCAATCTAGTTGCGATGGTTGATACTTCAATGTCCGACATCGACTGACTCACTCAACTCCACTGAGCTCAACTGGCGACCGCTACAACTACTACTTATTATGTGTGGGAGAGTCTATTAATAATAAAATAGGTACGTTCAGGTATAACACTTTATCGCCTTGCTCGAGGTGAAACGATTAATAAAAAAATATACTATCATTGTATTTAGAAAGTGACCGTTTATGTTGATTTAAATCAGTCATAACATCGCAGATCTATTTTTTACATCAATATGTAAACTCTCAAGTAAGACGTTCTTCATTAACGCTGTAGATGTTATTTTATGGATAAGCTCTGCTTTTTTGCTAGCATCTGACGGCCTCGAATGATCCTAAGGTCAACCGTATATAGAATGTCAGAACTGGTAGTCATGCTAGATAAATGAAAATACAGAAATACCAAAATCATCTACTATTATCATATTTTGAATACAATGTACGTTCTAAGCCATCATGGCTAGCTACAGTTTTCTTTTTTTGCGTTATCTTCTGACTGGCCATGCATTGTTGGGAATGATAGTGGAGAGTTTCCCGTTGCCATCGTTACGGTTTTGAGTTTAATTGTATTTCGCCTAGACGAATTGACCCCCAAGGATCAAGAACAAAGTTTATTCTTTTAAGCAATAGCTGTTGGGTAAACTGACGGACACATAATGTCTCCAAGAATTTGAAGGAAATGTACGAGACGCGACCATAATTTGAACACGGCTCACAGATTCAACTTTCTGCTCCGATAACCGTACCAAAGAACTATATTATTCATTTAAACCTACGTTTAGAACCGTAGCTAACCTCGTACACATAGTGCAAATGCATGATCATATCTGTTGTGGCCTGTTTAGGGTCCAGAATGAAAGATACGGAAAACGAAGGTAGGTTGGACAAGTGTATTGAAATAACAGATATATACAAAGCAAAAGTATTAGTAATAAGCAGATAGAGGTGTACGTCCGAACGGTAGGTTAACACTGCGTCTCAGCTCACGCTTCCCAGCCGACTCTTCAAGTTAGTATTTATGAGAGGAGGAAGAGTTCATTCTAATGTAGGAGGGTTTACCACAACAATATCCCTGATGAGGGATATTAAAAATCGTGAAGAGATTGGCCTGACGGTCGATATAAAATAATGCCTCCGATCTTTCCAATATTTGCTTGCACAAGGTTCACACTCTAGTAAACACTTCTTCTTTTACGTCCAATGACCCTTCAGGATGCGGGCGATGACAGCTCGCTACAATTTCCTATCTTTTGTATTGCAAAGTAATATTCTCCACTTAATATACATTACATTCCCTGTTTTAACCAATATGTGCACGCGTTAGTAAAATATATTCACTGCTTCCCTTTGTTTTTTCCCTATGTCCTGTGTGTGCAAAAATTTCCAAGCCCGCTTACCTCATTATGTATTCTCAGAGCATTATCTCTGTCTGATTCTAAGTTCAAGGGTAATAGTTTTTAATGTTTTCCTTAAAACCTAATCGTTTCTCATATGTTCCGCTCGTGGTATTTCTCAGCATCTTTTTGTAGGACAGCCTCTCTCTGTTGGCTTACGTTTTCTCTTCAGCTGTGAGGAAAGTTTTTAGCATACGCAGCGACATAGAAAAACTGAATTTATGTCGCAGTCTCTCATACTTTTTCTGTCTCTTAATACTCTGCGTAAATTACTCTCTCTCGAGTGGTTTGTGAAACATTACTTATCATCTCTCAGTTGCGTCTCTCTCTTTGAGTAGAGTGCACTCAGGGGCAACTCCGTCCAGGGACAGAATCAAAATTGAAGAAAATTTATTCTTAGAGATGCCGGCCCTGGGTGAACAGCTGCCCGAGGCCGCGCTCTCTATTTGCACCACAGAGTGGGATCAGTGCACACACCGAAACCAGAGCAACCGACGGGGGCTCGGGAATTTTGTTCCTAGCCCGGGTGTACGCACTCGGGTTCCCTACATTAAACCGACGTCGTTGGGGGGGCAGTAAATACAAAACACTTTGCTTAAATTTTAGAAGACGTTTTTTGTTATTCCATTGCAATCTCTGTTTTTCGTTTTTGCTACTTCTCTTTACATTTTCCTCAAAGACGAAATAGCCAAAGAAGTTTGAACACTCCTGTATTCATCCTAAGAAATTTTAAGCTGGCGAAAATAAAGTATTTATGTTAATTCCTTTACTGGGTCAGAACATAGGAAAGTTTGTTAACTGTTTCGTGCGAGACAATTTTTTTTCTCTCCAGAATCTATCTTACATATCTATATGTCTACCATTCGTCCATGATTAGAATATTGCTACCACATAGGGTCTTGTGTCCCTGCTTATTTACCTTGAGCTCCTTGATAAAATCCAAAGAAGCAGCAGCAGTATTATTGGTCTTCATCTGGTGGTTCGGCTTCAGTCATTTTTCCATCGCCGTAAGGAGGCCCCTCTCTTTCTTCCTGTAAATACTTCCATTACAACTGTACGGATGGGCTCTCCGCTATCGCAACTGGACAATTTTTTTTAAAATTTAATTTCATCAAATTACAGTCGAGCTGGCTAAATGTAGCTGTAAGATCTATGTTAACAGATTCTTTTCTCGCACTTCTCGCTTGTGGAACACTCTTCCGTTTGTGTGTTTTTCAACGAACTTTATTTGGAAAAAATATGCATTCAATGTCAACCGCTATCTATTGTTCGTCTCATTTATGCATTCATCTTCCCGTTTATTATTAATGTTTCTGTTCGTCATTATTGTGTCTTAGTGGCTTTATTGTCTTTTATGGGGTGATACCGATTTTAAAAGTATGTTTTCGTACGTCTTTATTCGAAGCAACTGAATAAGGCATGAATGAAATGGATTTTTAACTTTGCTATTACGATTTTCTCTTGTGCACTCTTCGACCCTTCTAGTATTCATGAAATTTGAATATTCACTGTTGCCACTGTTCAATTAATTAACCAGATTAGAAACCTGTTACTTTTTTCAGCGCTGATGCTTTTTGACGTCTTCCAATTGAATCAGTTAATCTGTTAAATTCATTCCCTATTTCGGTTATTTCCGCTCGTTCTCCAATTAGAACAATCAACGGATTTAAGCGACAAAGCCTCGTTCCGTTTTTGAATATTTCTTAACAGACCATTAGAGTGCAGCCATTGGCTGAAAATTTGCTTTCTCTGTCGTCGTACATTTTTGAAAAAAAATCAACTTAGCTAAACAAAAAAAAAAAAAAAAAAAAGAGTCGGTCTCCATTTAAATTATTTACACTTGGTATATTGTCCTCATCTTTGCTGTTATGTTCATAAAAACTCAGCCGTTCTGCCCTTCGTACTTCATCAGGTTTTTGTCGATCCACATAACCTTCACGCAATTTCAAACAGAAACATTCATTTAATAAATGATGTCACTCTCATTCTCTTGAATGTCTAATGAAGTCGTGTTCCTTATTTAGTAGTGGTAAATTATTACTCGCCCTGGTTACACTGACTCAACAGTACTCGACATATGAATTACATTCACAGTTACGATATCACCAAATTCACGAATCAATGTTTTAATCCGCTTGCTTAGAATCCCGTTGAACAAACCTGAGTATGAAACTTTTAGATTTAGGCTTAATCGGCCTGAGCAGTAACTTCAACTGATGTTGCGGCTTTTCACGCTTGACTGCATTTACAGAGGTTTCTCTTTCTTTACCAATTCAGCAGGGGCTGAAGACTTGCTTTTGGTACTTTTTCATGGGTGTATTAACAGATACAATATATTATAAATTTCTAAACTAGGCCGATAGAGTATGAAAATTCCTCATTCGAGAAATAAATACAAACTGTATAAAAATTCACTTGTTTAAGTATTTTTATATCTATTTTGTTGTCTTGCTTTTGTTACCCTTTCATGTGTGTATTAACAGATACCATATAACATATTAACATATTATAACATAATATAACATATTATAACATATTATAACATAATATAACATATTAACAGATAACATATTTCTGTACTAGGCCGATACAATACGAAAATTCCTCCTCCGAGAAATAAATACAAACTGAATAAAAATTCACTTAAGTATTTTATATCTAGTTATTTCAATTTTAATTATGAATGATTAACAAAATTATCTGATTCGTTGAGGATCGGGTCACACGTACACATTCTTAATAGTTTCATGGTTTACTCACATGGACATTAATGATTTCTTATTTAGTCTTAATGTTAACTTCTACTCAAGGTGAAATACTTCTTATGCTTTTTTGTGCGGCCCCGTTTCCAATAACCTTTGCAAATGGTGTCATGCTAGACTATTTCAAACATCTAGCTTTCCAAAAAATATTAGGATGCAGAGAAAGGAATCTAACACATTGGTCCGTGATAATAACTGTGTAAGTCGAAAGTAGCTGAACAAAAATAACAAAATATTATCATCATACAATTTATCCACAACGTCGTGTAGACCACTCAACAGCTTCTCCAAAAAATGGAGAAATATAATAAAAAATTAAACAGGCAGACATTGTCAGTTTTGATCAAACCTGTTTGGGTGAATACTTGCTGCCTAAATATATACCATTGTATATATATATATATATATATATATATATATATATATATATATATAAAAGATGAAAGAAAAAACTGATCATAGTAAACATGTTTTCGTTCTCTGGGGGTGAAGATTAAACGATATATATATATATATATATATATATATATATATTTCAACTGGTTAACTTTAATGCCTCAAAAACAAAACTGGTCTCTATTACTCACCACAGAGAAACATCCCTGTCTCCCATTAGAATGTCTGACGCACAACTCCACGAGATAACCTCTTTGCGGCTGCTCAGTCTCACATTGTCTACTAACCTGAGATGGAACAAATACATTGAGTCAATAGCTTCGTCTACCGCAAGGTAAGCTCGCTCCTAGTGCCGCGTCAGGACATTTTTCTCGCCGGAGTCGATCCTTCAAATCTACAAATCAACCATTCGCCCTTGCATAGAGTAGTGTAGTATATAGTCGGGAACCCCTTCTGTTTGTCTCAAGGTCCTTGATAAAATCCAGAGACGGATATGCAATGTAATTGACCCTGATCTGCCATCTCGGTAACTACATCGATGAGCTGCTTTCGCTGGTTCCCAGACTTCGTGGTTTTGAGCATCTCGCTCTCACCCTTACACTGTCGAAACTGTTAAATGTAGCCGTCTCTTCTACTCCAATATCTTCATGTCTCGCACCACTCGCCTGTGGAACTCCCTCTCCCTTTTCTTAGTTCCCTGATAGCTATAATCTCCAACTATTCAAATGTAATGTCAATCGACGTGTCCAGATGCCTTGATCTATCCCCTATCCTTCTCTTCATCCTTTCATCTATCACTCCTATTTGCACTCGCTCCAACTCTCTGTAACCTCTTGCGGGCTAGTGGCTTCCCGCCTTGTTTAAAAAAACTGTCTCATCGTAAGTAATTCTTTCATAAATATATTTAAAGACGACGAAAAATTAATTACATACGACAAAGTTTAAGCCAAAATTTAAAATTTTGTTTCGCATACATCTCCACTTGCGACCTCAGAAGTAAAATAAAGGCTCCTGTTCTGATATCGTCGGAGTATAATGAATTTAGTGTTCTTAAAATTCAATGGAACATTATCTGCACGTTTATAAATTCAGTAGCTGCAACCTGTCTATAAACGTTTGGCCGAAAAGTGGCCAGCGCTCACCAATAGATAAAATGTTCTTCATGCAACATTGCATAAGTAAAAACAGCAAAAAAATAAAGCATTTGGTAGATCTGTTCTGCCTCACCCGCCATATTCACCTGGACGATTATTCCTTTCGATTATTATCAAATGCTGCAAAACGTATTCACTGGAAAAAAAAACTTTCTATGATAAAAAACAGATTCAAGATATCGAGGGAAAACCATTTTCACGTCAAAATCTACGGAATATTGAATAAAATGTACCTTTGTTATATAGGAATAAAGTGTCGCTATTGACACTTGAGTTTTAACACAGGTGATCACTTCACTTAATTATGGTATACCACGTGACCATAGATGAAACGCATATATGTAGGAATAACTGAGGACTAACGATCGCCATTTCTAGTCTATCCTCTATACTATTCGATCTAAATTTCTAGTCTATCCTCTATTAATATTCTGATCGATATTTCTATTCTATCCTCTATTACTATACGGGCGGTTATTTCCTACTTTATTTCACTACACAGATTACTATCGAGCAAGTATTATCAGTGTGAGTGCTATTTGAAGGCGTCTGACACCAGCATTGTTCAAAGGTGTACTATAGTTGTATCGGTGATTACAAAGTCTCTACTACAACGAGCATTATGAAAGTGACAACAAGTATTATTTGAGATCATAAAAACCTTTTTGAAGAATACATTTGATAAAATAAACGGAAATTATTTATGACTCAAACTAATATGTATATAAGGCTGAAACATTTTTAAAAAATGAACTTTTTGCTTTCATAAGAATAATGTCACATTGCATGATTTACGAATAAAATAGATAATTAAAGGAAAGAAGTAAAAAGTGATAGCACTGATGCATTAGTGAAAGATCATGTGAATGTGTGGAATATTAATCCGATAATGTTGAAAAGAGGAAAGAGAAAATTGGACTTCGGTATAATTCTTGACAACGTCGTCCTGTGGAAATATATTTAGATGTCTTGGGAAATGGTTATTGGGAACAAGTGTTGGTTACAAGAATTACAAGAGTAGACTGAAAATTGCTCGGCTCCAAACCAGTTCTCGAAAGCTGAGGAAATAGAAAACATGTAACTTTTCTTTCAGAATTTATTCCGTCCGAGACGTTTTCATCATAATTTACATACGTTCAGTTAAGTTTATTTTAATGTCGTCTTTATTCGCAAAATATTAATTTTCAATGACTCGAGTAAAAACATCCTCTTATGTATAAATTCGTTTGGAATATGTTCACACATTTTTCAAGATAGTTAAAAATCTATTCAATTTTACGGAAAGAGATTCCTGAAGTATATCATTATTGACAAAGTGTCTTATTGTGAGATAATCGTTAGCGAGGCGAGTATGATTGAGCATTACAACTGAGTAATCCGTTTCACACTATGTGCGTACCCCATAACAAAATTCATAAAAACGTCGAATCTAAGTTAAGTTTTCTGAGTAATGTTTAAAGCATGCTCTCAATCTCCTTCTTAGATTTCTTGTTGAAAGAAACTCTGTCAATATCACGCCCGAAAATGGCGCCTCATAAATTCTAGGTAATAAGGTAGATTTCTATAACTGTTAAAAAATAGTTTAACAGACTATTGTTTTAAAGGGGAATGGTACGTCTACTTGGACCTCTTGAAGTTGACCTTTGGAGTCAGATGGAAGACAAAACAAAGAAAGTCGGTTTTAACTGGCAGAACGAGCGTTCGAACGATAGACAGAGAAAGGGTTTTCAGTGAGTTGTTTCTTAACCGTCGAATAATGTATACGTGTTTCCTTTCGTGTCTGGAACAGAGAGAAAGAGGGAGAGGGAGATAGAGACCACCACACCCCACTGGATAGTTAGAAAATATAAAAGCTAAAATTATCCTTTCGTCTGGATTCAAAGCAAATAGCGATCACCGACCAAGAGAGAAGGCAACTTTATTATCGAATCAATGCCGTGGCCAAGATTAACCCAACAAGTGTCTATGCAACATTAAAAGAAGTGTGAATAAAACAATATCGCCATATTCAATTTTTATCGTCAACAAATTGTAAGAATGAAAGAAAAAGACCCAGGCCAAGTTTGTTCAGTTAACGTTTATATGGGCAAATCTTGCAAAACAAACTCATCCTTTTTAAATGTTATCTTCCCTCAGGATGTAGACAATAACATATCTCTCTTGATTCTTTTTTTTTCAGAATGGCTGGAAACTACCATGACATCTAGGGAAAGACAGTGAAGTGGTTTCTTGTGAACTAAAAAAAATAACTCTGAATTTAGAGATATATTTCTCTTAGACGTACTACTACCGAAGGCAAGAATGCACAATTTGTTTCTGCTATTTAATACATAACTGAAAGAAGATATGAATTAGTAACTTTTCCATAGTCATTGCTTATAAAATTGAAGAAGACGAGACTAAACAGAAGTAATCAAAATCGTACCTTTGGAATATTTCAGCGCATGTTCCTAACCTATAATTGTTAACGGGTTAGAATTTTAATTATTCAGATTATTACATAAGCTTTCAAAGTATCGAAGGGATTCTTTCAGCAAAACTGTACTATTGTGACCAGAATATTTACTCCTTATGATATCTATATAGATTCTACAGAAAATAAAAAAAGAGGACTGGATTATGTTTCAATATGTTTTTCGTTTCGTAATCATAATGAAAAATATTCTACATAAAAGAATAAGATGAAAAGTAAATATTTTATAACAACAAGGAATACAATAGATCATAGACAGGCACATAGACAACCACTAACTGTATCAAAATGCATTTTATCACCGGCATTATTTAATTAATACTGAAAGATGATCCTCAGAGAATCTATCTATCATCAGTTGACATATATTAATGATATAAGATACGCAAGTGACAGTAATCAGACATTTAAAGTTACTAACTCAGATGACACAATACGGATAACAGGCAAGAACAATAAATTACAAAATCTCTTACAGAAGGTATAGAAGGAGAGCGTGAAGAAGGGACTAAGCATTAACTACAAAAATGCATGGTCATCAGTAAAAAGATGAGCCCCAAATGCGATTTACAGGTCGGGGACAACTAAATTCCAGCAGGTGTGGAAGTTTAAATATCTGCGAAGCGTCATTCGAGAGAACGGTAAGTGCGACATTGGGATCCGTAGACGTATTGGGATGGGCAAGGACGAATTGCAAAAGCTTGGCAAAGTATTGCAAGACAGAAGGATTTCTTTGGTAATAAAGTAAAGAGTACTGAGATGTCATGTGATATCTGTCCTCCTTTATAGCATCGAATGTTGGTATGTTTCCTCAAAGATAA